>JAZGTH010000095.1:3212500-3225000 GCA_036877525.1 Chromobotia macracanthus
TAATCTCACTGCTGTCAGATAAACAACAGAGATATAATGGATTAGTTTATCCAAAATGAATAATCTGTCATTTACTCACTCGTGTCTCACATGGCATATTTCAATATATCTGAATGCAAATGAGATTTGAGAGCAAAGATTTCTGTAATTCAATTATGACAGAATTAACTTTTTTGGATGAACTGAGCCTTTAAAGAGAGAAATTAAATTTTACTTATGAGATTTCACTGGAAAGCTTTCTGTGGCTTCATGGATTGGCCCAAGATAAGGAAAACAGCAGAGTGGCTGTTTGGCTAAGGATTGAGCAATTATACGAGCAGGTGATTAAGACAGAGCTATGAGGATAAAAATGGCTTTAATAATGGCAGAGGTAACACAGAGACAGACTATGTCAACAAAGGGAAGATAAAGAGGAAACTATAAGTATTACAATTAAGGAGATCTGTGGGACTGGCTGTATGATGTTAGGAGACCTAAAAGGGCAGAGGACTTTAGATGGGGACTCATGCCAAAGTGTATAGGTACTTACATGAAGAGCCTTCCACGTGCTGCAGGGTTAAGGCTGTAGTGTTAATAATATTGGGAGTGTTAATGAGGTCAGTATGAATGTCATTGTGTCAGTGGAGACTCAGAAACACTGATGAGAAAAAATCTCTCATGACCTCTGACCTCATCATCATAAACATTTCACACAAAAAGAGATCATTTACAGAGAAATTAAAGTGGAGCAAAATGAGTGTGGATGAAATCACATTAAAAAAATGACACAATATACAATATACAGGCCACACAGAAACATGTAGATTGTGTGTTCAACAAACAGAACATAAAGAAAAACTCAAAACTCTTTAACTATTATTTGTTGTCCCAGAAAATGGTTAGTCCACTAAAAGGCTTTGGCCTTCAGAAAATGTTGACCTCAAGAGAACAAATAAAATATAACCTGTTTTATATTTATTTTGTACAATCTTGCAACCCTGTTACCAAACTTTGTGTCCAAATACAACTTTATGTATTTTTAAGCTTTGTTTATGTTTTTGTTATTTTCTAAACAGTCAAGAAACATCAATACAAATAACAAAATTAGACCAAAATAAAAAAAAATTGTTAAATTTAGATTGTGTAGCAGGAAGTTAGTTTATGTTAAACTGTTACTCAGATGGAATATACCAGTTTGGGACCAAATATTGGTTTGTAGTTAATGATAAACTTGAAAATGAATTTAACTTGAAAACTTTAAAAAAATGAATGAAAAATATTCCCCAGCAATTAAAGAAAAACATAATTTATCTTAAAATGACATTGGTAACAGAGATGTCTTGACGATTGTAGTGAACACTACATTTTTGTAACATTTGAATTTCATGATACATAATTAAAATAACAAATGAATTTAGGCAGTATTTCAGTTGTGGGATCATGGTGACTTGTGGTCTGTAGTCTGATGTGTGAACAACTGAACAGATAATGCGGATTACACAGACCAGCATGTGAGTTTGCATGCACACACACTTGTCTTCTCATTTGTGTGAATGTGTATGAGATGATGGGCACTGCAGTGCCAGCTGTGCTGTGAACATTACTGTAAGCAGGGCAGTGATTTGTGTAATAAATGTAATTTGTGCCCATCCGGCTCCGGGCGACAGTGATGCACCTCCAGCATTCAGCACAGCCTGCGTCTCATTACCACGCCTGCATCCGAACGCATCTGAAAATGAGCCACGGCAATTAGGGCAGGATTAATTGGAGTCTTTATCTCATTAGTGCTGATGAGATGTGAGCGTGATTAGGTTTGTGTAACCTGCCGTTTGTTTAAGCGGAATGCAGTAATTGGTGTCATTATTACGGGCTCTTTAGCATGGGGCGTGCTGTGGCGCGAGTCTCGTAAACCCCAGAGCCGGGTTTAGTTAACCTTGAGAAAGAGGTCTGGGCTGCGGTCACGAATCATCAGCTATTACCCAGCTCCCCTAGCCAACACAAACCCATTAACGTGAGCCCACCCCGGAATGACCTGCTTGTGCGATCACAACTAACTGCTGCACCACCTACCCATAAACAAACTTAACAGGTCCTGGGCTGAAGGATCTGGGTGTGAATGAGGGGCTGGTCATGTGTGGAGGAGTTTTTAAGTCTGCCAAAACAAGGTACAGCCGGAGTGTGATGCTTTAAATGCCCAAGTGTGTGTTCACACACACACACACACACACTCTGTTCCAAATGCTAGTGAGCTGTTATGCTGTCTTCTCTAGGGTCGCACACCACCGTGGATAATTTATTTCACTAAATTCATATCTGTGAAGGTTACATGAAATTCTGCTTTAAATTTGCGCAAAAGGTAGAAAGTAAATGTGACTGCCCAGCATTTGGATCAGTCTTTGTTTTCTGAGTTTTCTTATTAGCCACTATAATGAGCTCTGGTTGGTTGTTCACAATGTTTTGGAAGCTCCCTGCTAAGAAACTCTCTTCTCACACATGCACAGTGAGCTCATTTTTAATTTCACACAAAGAGCAGAATCAGAGTAAATGCCTGTTTCACACTATTAAACATTATGTCATGCCTCTCAGCAGTGTAAAAACACTCTTCCCCTGCGAGCCCTTCACAGGAATCTCTGTTACGAAAATGACAAAGTGATGCTCATAGAAACTGTGAGTGAAACACAAGCCATTAATTCAACAGTGGAAGAACTTCATAAAGGCCTGTGACTTCTCTAAAGCAGGTCATCAAGTTTTATGCTCTCGTAACTATTTCAGCCCCCCTCAGTGTTAACAACTGGACACTTACTGGATGACTGTTTGAACAAGAGCCTCTGAGGGGCTTTTGACAGGGTAACAGGGAGTGTGAAACATCTCCATGACTCTGAAGCACAATAAAAGAATAATCCAAGTCTTTAAAACACAGATTTTTCTTGCTCTTTCCCTGACAGCCAGTCGGCACATGGATTTACAGCGTCTGCACAGAGAAGCTGCACAGAGAAACTAAGAAGCTTCAAGAAGCTTCGAGGCTTATCCCATTCAGGATATTACACAGTGACAGAGGGATGCGCATGTAGAGCTCAGCTGACGGCATCCATCTCGCCTGCTGTTTCCATAGAGCCAATCCTTTGTCTCAGAGCAGAGGGGTTACAGTAGCATTGCTGGTGTTGTGGGAAATGTAAAGCTCCAGGAGAAAGAGAGAGAGAGAGAGAGAGAGAGAGAGAGAGTCTGCCTGCATGAGTATCAACACAGATTTCAGTGTTTTTTAATAAAAAGGATTGCAGGGAAAATTTTTGGTATTTTGTTGATATATTTCAACAAAATACTAACATGAATATCTTTCAAGTTCATATCAGATACTATGCTGGTATGCTGGTTTTAGAACTGGAGAAACAAGACAAAAATACTGACTATGAAAATGATTTCTCTCTCTATCTGTATTTCTCACTTTGTCTCTCACTCATGTGCATTTCTGACGCTATACACTGTTGCAGCTGATTTAGAAGAAACAGAACTACAGCAAAAGAGTCGAGAACATGTGAGAAGCAACTAGAGCTCACAAAAGTTCAGAAAGAAACTTCCCTGATGCTTACAGAACCCATTCTTTCTCTTCCCTTCCATTTGAAGTCACAGCTCTGTCACACACAGCTCTGTTTTCTCTTCTCATTTATTCAAAGACACACAAAGCCCTGCTAACACACTGGAAAGCAAACACACACACACACACACACACACACATTCAAATACATGTTAACACACACACATCATTTGTACAAATATGCTTTCATGGTTTCTCATGTGATGGTCAGGATCTGACTCTAGATCAGTCCTTGTAGTCATTCCCTGCGTTCTGCTCTTCATAGTCACTCTATTTATCTATTATTTATAAAGAGGAACTGAGCTGGGCAGCAGCAACAATGCGACTGTCTGAATAATTCCTCCAGTAAATAATGAAACATTTTGAAAGAATATTGTTTGAAAAAGTATGAAAAACATGTAGCTTATTGAATAGGGCTCATACTCAGTGAATAAACAAAGGCATGCAAACAAATCCACATGCAGTGAATAATGCTGTCTCTCTCTCTCTAAAGGCTCTGGCCCCAGGGCTGAATGTCACTCCACACGTAAGTCATGCAAATGTCAAGTGCAAAGGTCACCAAGGCAACAGAGCTGAGACGCCAAAACAGTACGATGGGCAACATGGCAACAGAGCCCAGATGTCGCTAAGCGTAAAACACAAAACATCTGACTGAAAAGAATATAAAAGTGAGATTCATAAACACAAAATACAGAGTGATTTATACTCACCAAGACTGAGTGTTTGTGTGAGTATCCCACAATCCACAAGCCTTGATTGATTTCTGTAACACTTTACAGTATAGTGGCATCTATAAAAACTATAAAAATATCAACAGCTTAAAATGATAAAGTCAATCTGTTCCAAACCCCAGTGAGTTTTACTCACATTTACTGTGCAAATCATCAGTGGACTGTGTTTACATTCTAAGGCAGCAGGTTAACCAGAAAGCAAGAAATATTATATATTACATATATAATAATATATATAATATATAATATTATATATTATATATATAATATATAATATGTTGAACTAATATAAATATTAGTTCAACATTTCACAATACAGTTGTGAGGTCATCACAGTACAACATGCTAAACATTTGAGAAAACACACTTCAAATCAAACAATATGACACACAGTTATTGGCTTATCCAAAAAAGTGCAAAATTGTTATTTTGAGAAAGTGTATATTTTGAAAATATTGCATTAGTGACCAAACATCCAGCATGTTATTTTCTGCATAGACAATATTTAATATCCTGATCCTTTAATGTTTATTAATGAAACTTCTGAAAAGAATGTAGATGAAATAACCCTAACAATGACAGAAGAAACACAATCTTTCTTTAAACATACATTTGCTAGAGTATAAGATTCATTTTACAGGTGCAATTATATTAAATGCACAGCAGATAATAGAATGAGACATAATTATAATGGATATAATATAGCCCATTTTGCCTTTGTGATTTGCTGTCCCTTATAAACCCGTGAAGAAGCCATTGTGAGCCGTCCCTTTATGTGATTAAATTACTGCTAATGGGCTTCTATTTTTACACCCCTGACCCACTGAAAACCGCCTCTCCTCTGTGAATGAAGATCTGCTGACATCCGTGAAGACCTCAACAAATTCAGAGGAAGAGTTACTTTAGGTTCAAAAGTAACATTCACAAAGTGATAAATGTAAGTAAAAATTGACTTTCTGACAGTTTCTGACAGTTTCACTAAGAGACAGAAACTGGTTCATTTCATTTATGATGGAAGTGACACAATCTCTCTGTTTCAAAAGCTACAGAACTGCCACTGTAGGCATCATTTTAGGGTATTATATGCATAAAGGCTGTTCCAGATGGTAGCTGCCATGATTATGACAATCCCAGAATGCACTGCGGTGAATTTGGATGGCTAATACCTCACTACAAAAATGCAGATGTTGCTATAAAAGGCAGCTGACTATGTTAGTAGGTAGTTCACTAGGTTTTGGAATACAGCCAATAACCTGCACTGTCAGAAATATGCAACATCAAAATAATTCCATTGTCACAGGAACGCAAACAAATCTGCTTCACTAAATTGTTTCAAAAATATTTGATAAATCTCAGATTTCAGAGACTCATCTGCTCAGCTTTGAGAAGAACTCTAAATTTTTCTAAGGCTCAACAGCAGCACAAATTTAAATCCAAGCCTGGCTTTTTATACAGTTGAGATGTTTGTTGGTTATTAAACTGTGGGAACCTTCATGCTGTCTGGCAAAAAGAAACGAAGCCACCTAAAATATCACAGTTCTAATGGAGTGGAACATGCATTCAGTCAGTCTGAGAGATGATCATCTATATTCACGGGTTCTCAACAGAAGTTCTCCCATGTCATACAATAATCCAAATCAGACACTGTAGCTCCTGTTGAGATGGTCTGATGACTGCTGGTGAGAGGATAGAGTTCTGACGCTCACACAGCAAGACATCACTAACATACCACATCTTCTGCTTGTTGTGTCACAGTGAATAGCACTAACTCTCTCAGTGATGTTAATGTTGGTGAGTTCATGTTGTGCTGTACAATCTGTACCTGCTACGACCCTCCATTCCAAAACATACGGGGTGATTGTGCTCCTGCAACATCTGCATGTCCCTTTATCATTGATTCTGTTAGATGAAAGTCACATTAAAACCTTACTAACTCTAAACTAACCCTAACTCAAAGTTTTAATTATACATTAATCATCTTTTTGTTTTTCAAATGCCAGCTGTGTCCAGGACAACAGTTTAGGCAAAATAAAGACTAAATCAGGACATTCTAATGATTTGTATTGTTTCCATAGAATTGCTATATTTAAAAAGCTATACAATTACACATAGTCATCAGCCATTTCATTTTTAAAAATGTCTTCAAATCTTATTTTCCACCACAGAATGAAACAAACCAAGAAGCATAATTTGAGATATAGTGGAAATCACATTTCAAAAGACAAAACTGACAAACTTGTCCTGTGGTGCTTGTATATGCACTGTTGGACATCGTCAAATTAAACAACGCCTAAAAGAGTTTATTTTCCAGAAGTCCACAGAGCCGAAAGCACCTACAGCTGAAGAAACGCAGGTAAATGGTCAGAGCAGGAGTTGGTATGTTCACATGTCAAACTTATAGATCATGACAACATGAGTTTTCCTCTTTTAAACTTGATCAGTGACAGCTTGCGAGCCAGAGGAAAGGTACGGTACACTTCAGCAGCTATGAGCGTCTTCCCAACAGATGGATCAAAGATGTGCGGCACACTGAAAATCTGGAGATCTTAATAATTCAGCAACTTTATGTGTGACATGGAGTGTAGTTCAGCTTTCTCTCAAACAGGGCACATATGGAGAAGCAGACGCGCCTCTCACAGAAAAACGCTAAACTAACAGGAGAAGTCCCTGAAGAGAAGAGCATGAACACGAGCGAGGCAAGAATGGACAGAATGCGGCTCAACCCCCCTGAGGCCACAAGAGACGACTTTACCGTGTGTATGTGTGAGAGTGTGTGTGTGTGAGTGTGAGTGTGTGTGTGTGTGAGTGTGTGTGTGTGTGTGTGTGTGTGTGTGTGTGTGTTTTTTTTTTTTGTGTGTTGTGTGTGTGTGGTGTGTGTGTGTGTGAGTGTTGTGTGTGTGTGTTGTGTGAGTGTGTGTGTGTGAGTGTTGTGTGTGTGTGAGTGTGTGTGTGTGTGTGTGTGTGTGTGTGTGTGTTGTTGGTGTGTGTGTGTGTGTGTGTGTGTGTGTGTGTGTGTGTGTGTGTGTGTGTGTGTGGTGTGTGTGTGTGTGTGTGTGTGTGTGTGTGTGTGTGAGTGTGTGTGTGTGTGTGTGTGTGTGTGTGTGTGTGTGTGTGTGTGTGTGTGTGTTGTGTGTTTTGTGTGTGTTTTGTGTGTGTGTGTGTGTGTGAGTGTGTGTGTGTGTGTGTGTGTGTGTGTGTGTGTGTGTGTGTGTGTGTGTGTGTGTGTGAGTGAGTGTGTGTGTGTGTGTGTGTGTGTGTGTGTGTGTGAGTGTGTGTGTGCAGATGAGAACAGCTTGATGCTGTGCACCACATGCTGGAGGGATAAATTCTTCTGTTCTGCACGTTCATTTGTGCTGAAATTAGCCACCAGACTGAAGTCTGCCACTCTCCAAATGATTGATTAAACCTACAGAGCTGATCAACGTTACTCTGTGAAACTAACCTGACATGCAAAGTATCACCTCACTAAACTTTACACACCACAGACTGATTTTATTATTAAAGGTCTTTTATTATGGGTTATTATTAGGCAAGATACGATGTAGCTGATGTTCTCTTTTGTGCAAATTAACAAACTGCCTCAAATAGCTAATACTATTATTAATAACTAACTTTTATTAAACAGAAAAATGTTCAATACAGTATCAGTTATGAATCAGTTATTATTATTAATAGTTGTATTGTAAATAAAGAACTGTTTCACTGAGTAACACGGTTCATTAATGTAACAGTAGGACTAATGAACTGCTGTGTATTTGTACACTACTGAATGAAATGAAGAATCTCCCTCTGTCATCATTCAGTATATTAACAGGATATAAACAAAATTATTTTACGAGCCCATAAACTGCGATTTCACAAAGAACTGAGAATGACATCAAACAAACAACAGAACAATACGAAACTGTCAAAAAACATGAAGTTTAGTCCATAATATTTGAATTGTGTAAGTTATTAAATACATACAATAGCTCTTTTGAGAGTGTAGGGGAGCTGATGTGCTCACATCATGTCTAAGACTTATAAGAGCAGTTTCTCTACCTGACTTCAGCTTCAGCTCATTGAGACCTCAGCTGGTCTCAGATGTGACTTCAGCTTCAGCTCATTGAGACCTCAGCTGGTCTCAGATGTGACTTCAGCTTCAGCTCATTGAGACCTCAGCTGGTCTCAGATGTGACTTCAGCTTCAGCTCATTGAGACCTCAGCTGGTCTCAGATGTGACTTCAGCTTCAGCTCATTGAGACCTCAGCTGGTCTCAGATGTGACTTCAGCTTCAGCTCATTGAGACCTCAGCTGGTCTCAGATGTGACTTCAGCTTCAGCTCATTGAGACCTCAGCTGGTCTCAGATGTGACTTCAGCTTCAGCTCATTGAGACCTCAGCTGGTCTCAGATGTGACTTCAGCTTCAGCTCATTGAGACCTCAGCTGGTCTCAGATGTGACTTCAGCTTCAGCTCATTGAGACCTCAGCTGGTCTCAGATGACTTCAGGGAGGAGACATGTGTTCATGTGATCTGGTGTGTTGATATCTCTTCACTCAGTCTCTCTGAATGTGATCAGTGTTGTTTTAATACAGCAGTTTGTTTCTTCTCACAGTGTTGTGACGCTCTCTGAACGTCGCGTCGCATCGCACACACGCGCCCGGGCTGTAGCTGCATGTGGGGATTGTGGTGCTGAGACAGACGACTGAGCGCCTCAGTTGTCAGATCAGCTGATCTCGGAACAGTGTTCATGTGTTAATTCAACATGGTTTTTAATGAGGGTTTATCTGCTTTATGTAGTATTAAAACAGTTGTATTAAAACATTGTATTATTATTAAAATAATATAAACAACATGCACTTTGTTTCTGGGAAGAATGATGTTGTATTGATACAGTAAGCTTCATGTCATGTCTGTTATCTGCACTCAATTAAACGTGACTATAAATAACTTTCTGAAGTTTTCAGATCACTTCCTTTTGCAAACTATTGTGATATTTCAATCATTTCAGTATGTATTGTGCAGCCCTAAGCCCACATTCATCTAAGTTACTACACTACAAGTCGACCATTAGCATATTTTGTGATGTTAATTATAAGCATCACTGTTGCTCATACAAACCCATAAACCTCAGTATTAAAATGACATGTTTATCCTGAATTTATCCTGAATTTATCCTGAAATGTTGTGTGCTGCAGACGTGTAAAGTTTTACAGGTTGTAAATTTATTCAACTTCCATTGAAGGATCTACACATGCCACATGTAGAATGTACTGTAAGTTATACTGAATGTACTGTACGTTATACTGAATGTACTGTACGTTATACTGAATGTACTGTACGTTATATTGAATGTACTGTACGTTATACTGAATGTACTGTACGTTATACTGAATGTACTGTAAGTTACTCTGGATAAAAAGTGTCTGCCACATCCATGAATGTAAATGCAGAACACCCTTTGAAACACATAGCAACAAGCTAGAAACCACATAACACCCTAGCTTACTGTGGAAGAACACATCACATATGAGAGGTGAAAATGTTCAACTCTAGGTACACATTTCTGTTTATCTGATTTCTCTGTCCACGCTTGGATGATATCCGTCTCCAAGATTTCTTACAGTCAGTCTGATTTCATAGTGTTGTTCAGTTTTATCAGGTAGATGCCTCTGTAGGTGATTAAATAGCTTAGAAGACAATCCAGACCGCAGCAAGAGCAACAAAACCCAGTACTGAACACAAAAACAAATATACACACATTCATCTACATAACACACACATACTGATGTGAAGAATTCAGAGTGTTTTCATCTAATCCATTGATAATCTGTCGCTGCTTCTACAGAGCGCTGAGCAATGAATGTCTAATTCACGGCTAGAAATAGCACAGAAATCCAGCCGAGAAAAGCAAAGTCAAGCGTATTTTTCACTCACCCTGCTGACAAGACATCAGGAAGATTGTGAAAAAATGACAACAAACTTGAGAAAAGGCATGTTGGGCCCACATTTATCAAACACGCTCGCTGTTTTACTCAGGGTGACAGTCAAATGGGGTTTACACTCCCTCAGTCATTCTGAGGCTGATATAAATGCAGCCACTGTAATAAAAGAGAAAGATTATATTGAAACTTCAACATGCCTCAGGGGCACTTTTAGGCAAATAAAAGTGTAGGAAAACAGTGAAGAGGGTGCGATTAAGTTTTAAAGTGGGGAAATGTTTTGTGTTCGGACCGGTGGGGTTTGGTTGGGTAGCTTGGCAGCTGGCAGCTCCCCACAGAGTTGCCCACCTTCAAACCCAACCTTCAAGAAAACAAGGTCAACTCATTCAAAAACAGCTCCAGCCACAGACAGGACACCATTATTCAAATTCTATTCAGCCAAAGTTTGTTTTATTGGCAAGGCTGTGTAAATTATGCCCACCATTGTTGTATAAATTTACCTTTTAAATCTGGCATGAATATTCTAAGGAAGCTGTGAGATGCAATTCTAAAAGCCAGCAAAAGAGGGACACTCTCTTCTCTGTCCGTTCAGACAAAAACAACCTGCATGCAGGTTTACGTGAGTAACTAACGACAGAATCTTTATTTTTGGGGGAACTGTTCTTTGACTCAACACATACAAACGTTTCTAGATGAAATATTCTTCTGTTATGTTCCGGTTCCTCTCACAGGATACAGAGGAAATCAACAGGAAACACACTGACACATTGTTTCCATACACATCTTAATGCTGAATTTAAGTGTGCTGGTGTCTATATGTGAAAGTGAAACCCCTCTGTTTCAGCCCTGTTTGTTCATACCTCTGATCTGAAGGGTTCCAGGAAGAGGAGGGCTCAGCTGCAGTAAGGTGGGAGGGGAGAGTGTGAAAAGGGGAGGAGATTACATAAAAGAGGGTGTTTCACTCAGTACATAAAGACCAACTGATTTACATACCCACAATCTTTATGAAATGAGCACATTCACACATCTCACACGTGTCTCATATGTTACAAGCAGGTGATACGTTTAGTCTTTCACTTTGTTATTATTTTGCTGTGAGTTCACCTTGTGCACCTGTTACCTATAATCCAGTACAATCTTTCTGACATGGCCATCTACATTCACTGTTAGCAAACATTATTGATGTGGCTGCAGTCTGCAGATATTTATAAATGTGTAAATTAGACGAAAACTTCTTGTTTGGGGCAGACCGCTGTCCCAACACTGCATGAATGTTGCAGCCATTTACTGATACTGAAAATTTACATCTGATTTTGATCGGTAAAAAATTATATCAATGCCATATTTTTGGATTAAACCCTTTTTGTTGAAAAGATCTTTATCACAAGGTTAAAAATGTAAAATGATTCATGGAAACAAGCTTTATTCTCTTTATTCTCGACTAAACCTAACCCTAACTAAACCTAAGTTTCTCTTGATTTACACATTTTCATTCAATAAAGGGAAAATTGTATAAATTCATGCCCTGAGAAAACATATGTGTCAGATGCCTTTAGTATATAAAGCAGACTCAGGCAGAAGTAAATTCAAATGTGTGTGTGTGTGTGTTGACAGGGCCAAAATAAGCAGCAGAGTGCTGTTCTGTTTCCTCTTACTGGGAGGAGAGGGATGAAAAGTCAGCTGAAGGACAGTATGACAGATCGAGTGAAGGTAAAACAGAGGTCAACTTCACAACGGCCATTTCCTCCCTGATCTGTATCTCGCTCTCTATTTCACCACACAACACCTGGCACACACACACACAACCTTCAGAACACACTCCACACGTTTTAACACGAATATGCAAAACATGCACCATATGAAACACACTCTACACACAATATACACATAACACATCTTCTCATTCTAGTGCCTTACAAACGTTTAAATTCTCTGAGAAAAAATCTCTGTTTGCTCGTGTACAATGCTAGTGTGTTGCTGCTGGTCCTCAGGGCACTGATATGTGGTTGGTCTTTTAAGTTGTTGTTAGCACATTGGTTGGTAGTTACGGTTGTGGGTGGTTGTCAGGGCATTGCTAGGTGGTTGCGGGGCAATAACTAGGGTGTTGTGAGATGGTTGCTAGAGTGTTTTGGGGTGGTTGCTAATGGTGGCATACAGTAACAGCACAGCTCTCCACTCCACACTCTCTGTGAGGTCATTCCTGTCTGCAGCAGCATCAGAGCGGGACGAGGTGTCTGCTAAAGTTTACTACTTCAGATCACTAACCCAGACATAAG
>JAZGTH010000095.1:3232500-3295000 GCA_036877525.1 Chromobotia macracanthus
TTGCAAACTCAGTGGAGAAGCTCATTGGATGACTGGAGAACTCTTGTGGTACATTGTACTTTAACATTGTCATTTCACAGTGCCAAAACACAAGAAACATGAAAAACAGCCAATAGCGGATGTTACTTCATTAAGCATAGAAGCATCAGAAGACACATCCAAACACCCACCAGAAAGACAAAGAGACTCTGCTTTATAGAGTCTGCTGTTTACAATATTCTATATTTTACCGGTAAAAAATGTCGTAACTGTCACAATTCTATCTCCTCGACTCACCCGCTGCACTGTATAATGCCTTGTTAAAGTCAGTCGTGTGTGAAATGGTGTTTTGAAATAAATGAAACCGACCAGGAAACGCAGGAGAAGCTGAATATTGCGATGTCAAGCTGACAGGCAGACGCTGAAAATGTAACAAGAGGCATCATCTTACACAAAAAACGGGTTAAATAAAAACCCGCCGCATCTCCTGCGCTCATATTGACATGCTGGTGGCGGGGGGCATTTCTTCTTGTCTCATCAAGACAAAGCATTATGGGAGATCAATCTGACTGTGCCTCACATAGGCACTGGAGCAAAGTGCTGGCTGCATGTTTTTGATTTTTGTGCTTTGTTCAAGAGCAGCGCAGGCCTGCGCACTGCACGCATTTCTGCCCTCGTCTGGGGAGAGAGAATAGCTGTCAGGCGGAGGTTGAAAAGGAGAAATTGAGAGGGAGTTTGTGGAGAAATGCAGAAGACTTTCTCTCATTTTCCTTTGTGAAACAGTATCAAACCTCAGCGCACCGTTTCTGAAGTCTCTTCCGCTCCTGACCTTAAGACCTTCGTATTGTTAATCAGTTACATTTGTCGATGACGAGGATGAGGCTGTGATCAGCACTTTACTGGAGCTCTTTGAAGGCGAGCCCCGCTCTTGACAATGTTAAATATCACACTGCAGCTAAATGTGACAGTATTGTGAATCAATGCCACAAGAGACGGAATAATTGAACCACTTCTGTTCAAAAGCCTCTTGAATTGTTGAAATAATTCTTTTTCCCTCAGCACAAAGCGTAGAGCAACCATTTTGTCTTTCCTGCGTAGCAGCTTTCAACACACACACCCTGCTGAGAAACACTAGACTATACAAAAACACGATCCTACACTATTCTTCTAATGCACAGGAACAGTTAAAGCGGTCCAGCTAAAGGTAATTACCAGAGAAAATCATATATCATGCCTTTAACCTGGAGAGCTTGTATATCTTCAGGGGTCATTAATTTTAAAAGAGCACCATTAACCCGGGGTGAGATTGCTAATGATAGGCAGAGAGGGCGGCTTTATAAAACAAACTCATGCAGATGTGACCACAGGGGAAAAGGATTGTGTGTGTGTGTGTGTGTTGTTGTGTGTGTGTGTGTGTGTGGGGGGCTCAAACCCCTTAAACCGTAGTAAATTCATTGTAACACATGGCCTCAAGTAGCTTATAACTTTTATAAAACAGCCACAACAGCTTGATAAATGACACCAATATGATAAATGACACCAATGTTCAATAAATAGCAACATTTATTAACAATAATATTATTCAGAACAACAATTCTTACATTACATCATTACATTACATCTAGTAATGTAGTTCAGAACAGCCGAACTGTCTGTTTACAGTTACTAAGCAACACACAACCTAGAACACACAATTGGTCATGTGACATATCTGAATACACATTACCACAATAAAGATGTGAGAGCTGCTGTGGAGAGAACAATTTTCAACAACTATAGTTCATCGTTTATATTTCTAACTGCAGGCTGTTTACGGCTGCTAGACAAGCATTGCATTAGCAGTGCAAAAGTATGTGTGTTTGATTCCCAGAGAACACATGTACTGACAAAATATATAACTTGAATGTAAGTCGTTTTGGATAAAAGCATCGGCCAAATGAATAAATGTAAATCTAGCAACACAAAACATCTTGGTTACATCTATAGCCTCTGTCCCCTGATGGAGGGAACGAGACGTTGTGTTGATATAGTGACGCTAGCAGTTTGTTTTGACCAATCACTCTGATTCTTATCAATAAAAATATCACTATAAATCTGAAATCAATATTAAAAGATCAGAAAACGGCAACATGAATCTGAAATCAATATGAAAAGATCAGAAAACGGCAACATTAATCTGAAATCAATATAAAATATCAGAAAAGAGCAACATGAATCTGAAATCAATATGAAAAATATCAGAAAATGGCAACATGAATCTGAAATCAATATGAAAAGATCAGAAAATGGCAAAATGAATCTGAAATCAATATGAAAATATCAGAAAAGAGCAACATTAATCTGAAATCAATATAAAATATCAGAAAACAGCAATATGAATCTGAAATCAATATTAAAATATCAGAAAAGAGCAACATGAATCTGAAATCAATATGAAAAATATCAGAAAACAGCAATATGAATCTGAAATCAATATGAAAATATCAGAAAACGGCAACATGAATCTGAAATCAATATGAAAAATATCAGAAAACGGCAACATGAATCTGAAATCAATATTAAAATATCAGAAAAGAGCAACATGAATCTGAAATCAATATGAAAAGATCAGAAAACGGCAACATGAATCTGAAATCAATATGAAAAGATCAGAAAACGGCAACATGAATCTGAAATCAATATGAAAATATCAGAAAATGGCAAAATGAATCTGAAATCAATATTAAAATATCAGAAAAGAGCAACATGAATCTGAAATCAATATGAAAAGATCAGAAAACGGCAACATGAATCTGAAATCAATATTAAAATATCAGAAAAGAGCAACATGAATCTGAAATCAATATTAAAATATCAGAAAACAGCAACATGAATCTGAAATCAATATTAAAAAATCAGAAAACAGCAATATGAATCTGAAATCAATATTAAAATATCAGAAAACAGCAACATGAATCTGAAATCAATATGAAAAATATCAGAAAAGAGCAACATGAATCTGAAATCAATATTAAAATATCAGAAAACAGCAACATGAATCTGAAATCAATATGAAAAATATCAGAAAACAGCAATATGAATCTGAAATCAATATGAAAATATCAGAAAACGGCAACATGAATCTGAAATCAATATGAAAAATATCAGAAAAGAGCAACATGAATCTGAAATCAATATTAAAATATCAGAAAACAGCAACATGAATCTGAAATCAATATGAAAAATATCAGAAAAGAGCAACATGAATCTGAAATCAATATTAAAATATCAGAAAACAGCAATATGAATCTGAAATCAATATTAAAATATCAGAAAACAGCAACATGAATCTGAAATCAATATGAAAAATATCAGAAAAGAGCAACATGAATCTGAAATCAATATTAAAATATCAGAAAACAGCAACATGAATCTGAAATCAATATGAAAATATCAGAAAAGAGCAACATGAATCTGAAATCAATATTAAAATATCAGAAAAGAGCAATATGAATCTGAAATCAATATGAAAAATATCAGAAAACAGCAATATGAATCTGAAATCAATATTAAAATATCAGAAAACGGCAACATGAATCTGAAATCAATATGAAAATATCAGAAAACGGCAACATGAATCTGAAATCAATATGAAAATATCAGAAAACAGCAACATGAATCTGAAATCAATATTAAAATATCAGAAAAGAGCAACATGAATCTGAAATCCATATTAAAATATCAGAAAACAGCAACATGAATCTGAAATCAATATTAAAATATCAGAAAACAGCAACATGAATCTGAAATCAATATGAAAAGATCAGAAAACGGCAATATGAATCTGAAATCAATATGAAAAATATCAGAAAACAGCAATATGAATCTGAAATCAATATTAAAATATCAGAAAACAGCAATATGAATCTGAAATCAATATTAAAATATCAGAAAACAGCAATATGAATCTGAAATCAATATGAAAATTATCAGAAAAGAGCAATATGAACTGGCTTTAAACAAAATGCCAAAACATGATTTGCATGCCAATCCCTGCCCCGGTCTGTTGGATTTAAAAGCAAGATGCCGTGCACCACTCATTTAGATTTGTGCAGAGAAGTCGAGACATTCTCAGCTATCAGTGGTCAGTTGAATGGAGGTTACAGATACAAGTTACATTCCCTTTCTGTCACCCACTCGATGATATGCACTCGTGGTGCAGCTGTCAGCAGAATAGTGTGCCTGAAACAATCATCAAGTCCGTGAAGACGTGAGGCCCTCAAACCGAAGGGATATAAAAATAAATGTGACAAATAGTTTTCTGTGCTCATGAGCATGCAATGGAAGCTTAATTTCAATTGTTGACACACATTTCATGTCTTGACACAAAATAAGGTTTCTCCTAGTAAGGTTTCTCCTAGACTTCTGCCTGGTGGTGTAAACCATAGATCCTCTCGGGGAGTTAGCTGAGGGGGCAATGTGGAGGCCCTGTTGATTTCTGTTTAGACTTTGTCTTCCTCAGACCAGAACAGTGTGTCACATTAGAAAGGTTTATTTTCCTACATCAGAGTCAAGCCCAGTCATTCTTCACTCTCAGAACCTGAGAGAAAAACAGTCTGTGACTCCACAAGCAAAACACACTGCCATCGCTCAGAGAGAACGCCGCCTCTGATCAAGCGTTTGCCGTCAATTTTAACAAACCTGGAAAGATTTTTAGGTAGAATTTCAGTGTGTTGCTCTTGTGTTGACATCCTGCCACCCTCTCAATCGACTCATGTTCATGAGATTTTTATGGTTTAAAATGTGTGACAGATAATATGTTACAATGTGAGTGGACCTGGCAGGATTTAAAGAGTTAAACTTTAGCTCAGTTGTCATTTGATGTATTTGAAGTATTTTTTAAGTATAACTGCAAACCGCATTAACCGTAAAGAATAGCATCAGTTAGCTACGTGAAATAATTCATTGTGGGACATTTCATATGCTTTTCAAGCATCATTTATCTGTTAGAATCGCAAGTTAGCATGCGTTTAATTCAAGTGCTAATTTCAGTGTTTTGAAGCACTAAAGCGGGATGCTCTTTAAAGAAAGTTCATATACTGGTTTACTGATGAGATACTGAACAGAGACTAATAGAGATATTACAGAACAGCATTCAGAGAAGTCAGCAGATTGTCTCTGTTATTGTTTGTCAGTTTTTATTTTCACAATATATATTTTATTATTTTTAATACTTTTAAAAACATTTGAATGGTACATTCAAAGAAGGGCTCAGAAGGGTTCAGAAGGTTTCATCATGAATCTTCTGGAGAAGATCAGCTGTGAAATTCTCTTTAGGTTTAAAAGGTGGATGTGATCCTACAATTAACTTGTTTTAAAATGTTGTACTAAACAAAGATGTTTCGATCATCTTTTTAAATCAGAATGTTATTGCATTGTTCAATAAATGCCATTTATTCTTAGTCACGTTTTGTGTTTAAGAAATATTTTAGTTTACAAAACACAAAAGAAATATGTGGCAGCCAAAATATCTCATACTTTTTAATAAAACGATATATTTACAATATTATGCTTATTCAGTTGCTGGACAGTACAGACTCAGACAGGCGTTTTGTAGGCATCAGTTATCGCAGCAACACTGCCCCCTGCTGACAGCACACAGTAACAAACGAGATGGCGTCGACTCGGTTAATCTGAACATTAAAGGACATCCATGAGATCCACCTCATGATCATTTACTCACCTGCATGTCATCCAAGATGTTTCTTCATTTCTGTTCAACTGGAGAAAGTAAATGATCAGGAAGTTTCATTTTGGGGTGACTATATCTTTTAACTACTGAATCACAAAAATAAGACATTGCTAGAATATTCATTTTAACATCTTTGAAAATGATTTATCCATTGCTATAATTTGTTTAAAATTTGTACAGGTCAGAAAACAATTATTATATTACTAAATACATTAGAAGAAAATGAACTATTGACTATATGAAATGAATTAATGACTATTTGAAATACAGTAAACATGAACCTTCAGAAGACCTTGACAACCTGCAGACAACCTGCAGACCATCATCAGAAGTGATCAAGAAATTCAGAGCACATATGCTCAGCAATAAACCCAAAAACCTTTAATTGTTTTGGCAAAACCAAATAGTTCTGTGAAACTTCAAAATAATCCAAGCTTAAGATAGGAGCATTAGGCTATATAACAGATTGCCCATATTCATAAAAAATGTTTTGTTAAATGTCAAAATACCTGCAGCACTTTATGAAAGCATCACTTTGTATGATAGACATGGTGCGTTTGACCTAGAAAGTGTGAATTGGTAATTAACCTCGCAAATGAAAACTGGTTAGAATGCATTAATTAGACTCTCCTCCGCTCGCACTAAAGAAGCTCTTTGAAAGCTTTCTGTGTAATTGATATTGAGGGAGATCATAAAGTCAGTGTAAATCAAATGAAAAAGCCTAATTGGCAGAGTTATTACATTCATAGTCCATCATTATCAACTTCATTCAATAAAAACTCTTTACACTTCCCTTTTCACACTGTAATTGGATTTGTGATGAAGAATCAAGTTTCTAGAAATGGTCTTTTTTCAATCAGTGTCTTTTAATTGAAAGTAAATCTTTTTTCCCCATCACAGAGGTTTTATATACATCACTCCAGGCGAACAGAGGACAGACACAACATAAAGACTCGACACATGTTAAACACACTGCTGTCAGAGCCTGTGAATTACAACTCGCATTAGAATCTATTGTGGCGTGTCTTTTCTATATTGTCTTGATGAGGTGATATAAAACTTTCATAATGAAAACACTTTAAATTAGCAGTTTGTGATAGTCAAACACTGACCTGGGCTGTTTCTCAAAAGCATCATAAGCCAAATTAAATCACAGAACCAACTGTCACCATTAGTCTGTGTTATCAGCTTAAGCTCATGACGCTTTTGAGAAATGCAGGCCAGTTATAATACCAGGTTTAGGTCATTTTGGAAATCTTTAATATCAAACTTGAAGGCAGTGAGTTAAAATTAATAATTTTACTTAAACAGGTTTGACATGAAGATCTCATTTGTGTCTCATCTAGAGCTCCAGGAAAATCTCCACAATAATTTAAATTATGCTATGATTTGTTAAGATACGAACATCTGCCAACAAAAGTCACAGATCAATATCAAATCAATATGAACTAATTTCTTATCAAATTCTTCCAAAACCAAATGATCTGGACTCTGCAAGAGCTCTGTACCTCTACTGTATTGTTCAGTCAATGTGTCAATTTAGGAGTAGGAGAGATTTAGGAGTAACATCTGAGAACGGTGGATGAATTATTTTGTTCTCACAGAAACAAAACAAAAACTAAAAAACCCTAAAATCCCACATGCCTCTGAATAGCTCTTCACAAATCATGCTTCATGGCTGTAATGTAAGGTAAAGCTTAATAGCTCTTAAAAAGAAACAGATGAGCTTCTCGCAATGTCCCCAACTTCCTGTTTTAATAGGAAATGTGTTAACACAGAGAAGAAAGCTAAGCTTGTCAAGTCATTTCATGGGGTCTCAAAGTTCCCTGAGCAATGAAATCACAACCTCTGAGTAATGAAACGTTCCTTTAGAATGTCACAACACTGACAAAGTATCCCATTATACATCTGCTTCCAAAAAACACACAAACGCTAGACTGTTTATAAGTGTGTGTGGAGATCTTGGTGTCCTTGGCAGAGAGCGGAGGAGAATTCATCACATCCCGGACCTTTCAAAACGCCTTTCCATTAGCTGGGAGGCTAATAGCTGCTTGTTAACAAGGCCAGTGTCACACCCCACACAAGCACACATGATGAAGACTGGCACTCTCATCATAACACACAAAATACCACATCCCTCAAGATTTCATCTAGAAAATCTTTCTCATTCATATCACAGAAATATGGCTGTGAAGGGTTTTCATCTACTCAAAGCTGAAATGTCTGCTAGAGTTTAAAACACACTGACGGGATATTCATCAGGATTCATCAGGATGAGTGAAAATGTCTGATCAGGGAAGTAACATGTCTGGTTGCTTGTGTTAACTCTCACAGACACTGGTATGGTGCATTTCATACAGATAACTAATGATTGTTTACAAGCATACTAGACAAAGTTTAAAGCAACAGTCCTCCTGAGAGGTCTTCTCCATTCAAACATGGATCAGATATTTTTATAAAATGTGTCTCAGAAATAAACAATTATGCCTAAAGATTTCAGAGATAATTAAACCTTTTCAAAAGGGGTTAAGGTTTGCTGTCATTGTTTACTTTAACTACATACCTGTAACTATTGGTGTTTCCTCAGAGGAGGCAAATTTAGATGAGAAATAATCAACAATGCAAAAATGAAACAGCGACTATGTTGCAGACCGCAGGAGGTGACTGGCTCATTAATCTGTCAATCTGTGCAGGTAATATTCCCACCTCTCATCATCCAGGAGGCGGAAAACACAGTAAACCTGTAAATCATACTGTTACTAAACATCGCCACTGCACTGAGAAATAAAGTGGAAATAAGTACAAACATGAAGTCATATGTTTTTAGTGGGTCAGTTGCTGTTTTTGTCCCACATAATGCGTCTACATATAGCGAACAAAACAATAAACTAAAATAATATTACAAATAGGACATTCATAAAATATAATAGCTACTGTATTATTGCAATTAATATTTCTGAAGAAATAATAGATCCTAAATAAAATAACATATAGGATAATGTAAATAAAAAAATACTAAAACAAATATTATAGCTATAGTATCAACTGTTTGCGGTATAAAATAAAGCTGTTAAATATCCATTTAATCTGATGAACATGAAATTAAACTTGACTGAAAAACAAACATTTTTGATTTTAAAAGCCTGCTTGTGTCTGGGTTTGGAGGGACATGAGAATGAGTAAATGATGGCAGAGTTTTTAGATGAACTGTTCTTTTAAACCTTCACCCTGTTTAGATCTTTCTCTGTTCAGCATGAGAATAAAAACATTTGTTGTGTGGAAGCAGCTGTTTTCCTCTCCTCCTCAGCTGTTTTCCTCTCCCTCAGTCTCTGCTCTGTTTATGTGAGAAGATTCATATTTCACATATTAGACTTTTAACCAAAGCGACTTACAGTACATTTAAATTATACATTTTATCAGTACACATACTCCCCTGGGAATCAAACCCACAACCTTTGCGCGGCTCAACAGCTGCTCAAAAGTGCAATCTTTTTACACTGTGATGGACCATGCTCACCTCAGGGCACACAAGAGCCCAGAGGAACATGTCATCGCTCAGGGTTTGCTCCGGTGAGATTTAATGAGCCTGTAAACTGTTCAAAGAATCGACTGAACAAGTTAAACTCTCAGCACGTTTATAGTTACCTGAAGAATAATACATCACATGACACAAACTGAGATTTTAGGTCTGTATTTTTAAGCCTTTCTCGGTACAATGAGTTATTTCTCTCTAATTTAGTCAATAAAACTCAAACACGTTTCACAAAACGACACAGGAATGAAACAGAAAGACATGAATCCGCTGCACAGGCATGTTGTCCACGAGGAACAGCAGCTGTAATCCACTGCTGTAGCTGAATCAGTTTAATAAAGGGGCCGCGTTCAGGCCCCTCTGCTGGATTATGTCAACCTGAGGGCCAAAGCTCCCGAGCAGAGCGGCCAGGAAGAGTGACAGCATGCAGACAGCAGCGGATAATCACGGCAGGAGGGAGGAAAACCTCCCGCCCGCTGCAGCCAATGAAACAACCCCCACAACATGCAGAGCACTTGCAGATGATGAGACATGACTTCTGCTATTCTTAACTGCATGCTCCTGTGGCACTTCTCCACAAGCTGTGTGTGCGCGTGTGTGAGGATCTGTATATGAGGGTATCAGACTGCTGCCGGTGACTCTGTGAAGGCACGTCTGACATCAGCGTCTTCCCTCTGATGTGCTTCAGGGTGTGAGAAAGTAAATCTGAGCATCTACAGGCGGCACTTTCTTCACTCACAGCTGCTTCAAGTGTCATATCAGCCATAAACAACGAGTTCACACAGCTCCTGCACTGTGAATATTAACGCAAATCTTACTGCTAACATCAGCACTGCTCATCCAAGTTAGAGTGACTTTCTTTGGTGAATAAATGGTTTATGAATAAATGTAGCATGTAGGTGAGTGAGTGTGTGTGTAAGGGTGACAGACAGCTGGAGGTTTCTGAAGAACACAGGTCCGCTCTGACCTGAAATGTGTTAGAAATCCTCAGGCCACAAACTACAAATGTGAGAGGACCAAAAAAACTAAAGTCAAACCCTGCAGAACACACACGTTTATCTAACCCAAATACAGCATACCAAGCTAGAATCTCCACACACAATAAGATAATATTATAAAAAATAGCCAGTGTTAGGCCTATAACCTTATACAATATGGCTACATACTACAGCAAATATTAAGAAATGATTTACAAAATTGCCTTTAAAAATCTACTGTATCTGACTGTAAAAATTCAGCATCAGATGACAAATGCTAATATCACATATAAAGTCATATCACATATTCTCCACTTGGTTCTATTTGAGATGCTGGTAACTAATAAACTTTGAAGAGCCGCTTTCAAACATATATTAACATTGTTATTAACACTGTCTTGTTTCCGTGGCCTCTGAAATGAAACATTTTTCCAAATTTTTGCTTCTTTAGAACAACACAGATCTTTCAGCATCTGCATCTGTCTGCCAGAAACTCTAATGAGGTTTTCATCAGACATCTCGACTTAATGTATCTGGTTAACAGCTGCCTGACATGTGACGTCCCTAAATTGCTATTCTCTGAGGATTCAAAATGTTTTCACATATTAGTGAATCTAATGTGAATATATTTATATCTGTTTTCAAAATGCCATTTATTCATGTTCAAACAAAAAACAGAAATATTAATAATTGTCAATGAAGACCATAATAGTGATAGTGGTGAAGAAAAACAAACTAATATGATTTCAACTTTAAAAACTGTAAATGTAGGATTATATCTAAAATAATAAACCTCAAAATGTAAAAAAATGTATACCTCAGCTGACCTGTTTTTTCTTTTGAAGTCAGTAAAAGATTATTTCATTTGTTTTCTCATTATAAAGGTAGTCAGTATAAATGCACTCTGTGTGGAGAAAGGTATGTCCCCACACACCTACATTGTGCAGACCAGCCAGCGGTCCCCATGAGGGAAACTGATTATGAAACATACTAAATGATGCTTTTTTGAAAATGTAAAAATGCAAAACGGTTTCTATGAGGGTTAGGGTAAGAGGTAGGGTGAGGGTATAGAATACATGAATGACTTTTACAGTTTAAAAGTCATTAAGTCTATGGAAAGTCCCCACAAATTAATAAACACAAATAAATGTGTGTGTGTGTGTGTGTGTGTGTGAGGAGTCTTCCAGCCACAGGCTTCACTCTTCCACACGTGAGAATTCTGACACTGGTTCTCTCACACCATTTTTCAGGATCATTTGTTTAATTTAAAGAGCACTTTTCAGAGAAATGAATTCTCGGCTGCTGCCCCAGGCTCAGACTCTTGTGTTATGACGACATTCAGCTGATGGCTGTGTGTCTGTGTATGGGTTTACTTTGTATTTTATATCCTTTTAATATATGGGAGTTTTCATAAAGAAGACTTTATGTGTACAACAGTGCACCATAATACAACTATGATATGTTGACATATACTGATGATACCATGACATGATGGCATGTTTTTGGACATGGTAACTCTATGATTTTTTATTATTTCAGGTATTACTTAAGGGAGCCTGCAGTATTATGTGAATATCATGGTATATAAATATGGTAATTATTTAGAACTATAGAGCTAATTAAAGTCGTGATTCTGTCAGAGTTATACACGTCATGCCATTACTGTGCATGAACATGCCTAGATCATCTTTGAAGCACCTGAGCACTACAGTACATGAACTGATTAATCATACGTGACCTAAACGTGTTCTTGACAGGGTTCATGAGTCACCCAATCATCATCATCTCTACTGATCACATGATTTTCTGTCATATGTGTTCCTCCAGATGTACAGCGACACTGAAAGTTTCCTAGAGGACAGAAAAACACTCTCTCACTTTTTAATTGATTTTACGGACATTGAACAATAGAGTAATTTCACTTCACATACACACGATCCTCCACTGACCTGTCCTACTTATCCTGTGTCAGAAAACTCTGAATTCAAATTACCAGTATAAATTAATTTCTTGAGATGTAAAGCATTGTTCTGCATACTAATGTGAAACCTTTCTCTACAGTAAAGAAAGTTCATAAGACAGTTATTAAAGGGGGTTCTGCTTTTCATGTACACATTTCTCTATATATAGATAGAGCATATTCATAAAAATGCATCATAAAATAATAAATACATGATCACTCACTAATAAAATCACCTTGATTTGACAATCAATAAATATTTTACATGACAGTAAACAATATTATTGTTGAACACATATTTCGTTTACATATTAAACAAAAAAAATTAATCCTTTGATACAAACAGAAGATGTTTTTACGTAGAACCAATGACAAAATATTTGAAATGAAAATATTTGACTCTTTTTAACTCGAACATCCTGTGTTATAATCATATTAATAATAATCACACACATAATAATCACACGTGTTTTTGTTTAATCACGTGAGCAGATGAAAATCATGTGAAACATGCAGAGCTACATGTGCTAAATAACGTGCTCAAACAGTAATAACAAAAGCTCATGATGATAATCAATCACCTGTGCACATGATATGAAGCATGAATGACCAGACAGCACTGCTGTTCACAACACAGTTTACTTTCAGAAACAGAAACATGATGTTTGTTTCTCACTGATAGAGGACAGAGCCTGAGCGTGCTGTGGTGTTACACTGGCCTCTGGAGCCAGGGATCAGCAACTACAACAATGACAAGAGCCTCACGTACAACTTTAAAAGATCTAAATTCATCATTACTTACTCATTGCCATGTTGTTTCAGACCTGCTGTTAACACTTATAACCTGAAACACAAAAGAAGTTTATAAAACAAGAATGCTGTCAAGCTCCAAAAGAACCAAAACAATGTGAAAATGTCATGACTGAAGCTCAGAAATCAGAGTCTGCTGTAGGTCGTTCAAGCAGATCTTTGGGTCACTGTGAACTCTCATTAGATGGGAGACAGCTGTGAGAAGAGTGTTAAGTGCGTTAAGGGTCCCTGGTTATCACTTGACTCGATACTCACATTTTTTACTGTGTTTTTTAATATAAAAGGTACATGTGTGAAGACAGAACAACCAGCTAGAGAGACAGACAGAAGCTTTTTGCTTCAAAAAGCCCAGTCTACAGAAGCCCAGTTTATTGGGTGTGTATACAGTCAGGGTTTAGACTCAGTTTCCTGTAAACAAACTGCTTTAATGTTACAGTAAATCTCATGACAAGCTTCTGGCGGAGGGCTGCTGGGATGGATCATCTGTACATTTGGTTTGTGACTGTGGCAGCAGGAACATGAGGCCGTGTTGGGTGGAAAAATGCAGCGTGGGTTCTTTAACTAGAAAAAAACATCAGTAAAGAGGTCAAATTTTTCACTCTAATAATGACATGAATAATAACTAATTATTACCTGCATCTACTGTATCTGTGCTCTCCCGTGGAAGCTTTCCTCATTGTGTCCACTGAAAACTGTACTTACCATAGAGTGATCTGACACTTTTAATCCTCTGGTGCTGGATGTTAACAGGACACTGTTTCTCAGAGGAAGAGAAAACCGGCTGATCGGCCTTACGTTTATCTCCAAGCAGATTCCTCACCAGCTTAACACCATAAAACCTGTCAAAGAGAACAGCTGGTTACATCTGTGGCTTTATATCTGCACCAGAAACCTAACAAATAATACTAATATCACATGATAATGATTATTACTAATTTTGTTAAGCAACTGTGAACTTTGAAAAGGAATTATATCAATAAAAGCAACTTGTTTAGAAAAAGACTTTGGGAGAGGACTGAAATAAACTGAACATAATATTACTAATGAAAGTATGAGTGTTGTTGGTCAGTTATACCTACAGATGTTTACATCACACAGTCTCTGATTTACTGTTTACACTGACTGTAGTGTGTAGCACTGAGTGTCTGATCACTTTTTCCAGCAGTAGATGATAACAGGAATGACATCCATCATCGCTGGATAGAACAGCGTGCGGTCCACCTTCCCAGAACCAAACCGCTGCACGATGCTGTCTCTCTGAGCTTCAGAGATGTTGATCTGTACACATGAGATTTAAGCACATGTATTATGCACATGGCAAACACAAAGTAACTTACTGTGCATTCAAGGTATACATTTCATTATTATCTGAAGTTCCTAAAATTTGAACCCATAGCCTTTGCACTGCTAATAAAGTGTTCAGTTAGGAGAACACCTAACGAACTCTAGATTCTGATGAACACTTTTAAAATGATTCTGTATGGTGGCACCCATGACCAGCAGCTACCATCTCTGTAACAAGGTTGAGAACACAATGAGTCCCAGAAATGTCTTTTAAAGGTGTTGTGTATAATTTTTATAATATACTTCAGCATTTCAGTTTCATGTGCAGTGCCATCTGTAAGTCAAAGGTACAGTAGGCTGATTTCCTGAAGATAGTAAATGATGCAAAATCAGAAATGAAAACATTGCTGTTTGTTTGAACACAGAGACCTGTTAACCAATAGTGTGAGTTTGGGGGCGGGACTATCTGTTTGAAGACAGGGAGTATTTGTGAAATCTATTTGAAAACAATACTGTATTACATCTTAAAGGTACAGTGTATAATTTCTGTACCACTCACTCCTAGAAAAATAAAGGTTCTTGAAAAGTTCTTCACAGCAATGCCACAGAAGAACCATTTTGATTCCTCACAGAGCCATTCAGTCCTAGGTTCTTAAAATATTCCTTTCTTACCTTTGTATAAGCTGAAGAACCTTTTCACTGTAAAGAACCTTTTGTGAAACAAAATAGTTCTACAGATGTTAAAGGTTCTTTAAGAAACCATACAGCCATTCTTCTATGGCATCGTGAAGCACTGTCTTGTAGTGTCACCAAATGGTTACATAAACACTAGTTGTCATGCTAGTTGTTGTACCCTGAGGTTTGGGGAAGTGTCGCACTTCAGGAAAATCTCAATAATCAGCTGAGCTTTATTCTGCAGCATGATATAATCAGTCTCGCTGTACATGCCTGCCGATGCCATCATAACACCTACATCTGCCAGATGCCTGAACCTATGAAAAATCACATTTAGTGTGACAGTAAACTGCCTGAAGCACAAATAGAAGCTTTCTAATTACAATGAATAGATACAAATATTGCACCAGTGCAAACATAACCGTTATGAGCAATATAGTTATTAAATTGCATAATTTAGGTAAAGCGTGCCCTCTGGTGGACATTTATAACCTTTCACACTCCAGGAAGAAGGAAAAGTCGTTGGGTAGGAAGTTGACAATAACAGTCTTGTTGATAACACTCCGAATCTTGGGTTTAAATGGTTCTCCATCCTCAGAGGAATCCAAAGTCTGCTGGGCCCAGGATCTGACTTCACAGGCTAAAAGAAAACAAATGTGGACCAGCAGTAAGGCTGCTGACCGCACTGCACTGAGCTGAAGTAAACAGCTGGACTGTGTAAGCACTCACACTCAGAGAAGTGCTCATAGTTGTGTAACAGATACCACTCAAACTCAGCTCTAATCTCACGCTCCTTCACAGCAACCAGAAACTTTGTCACAGCACGAATGTAGTTGCTGAATACCTCCCAAACGTTCTTCTTCTGAAGAAAGCAATGAAACGAATGTGTTAATAAGCCAGTGTCAGTAAAACACAGCAGCAGCACTGCCTTGTGAACTGAAATATTCTACCATTATCTCCATCAGCTGGGCTGCTCTCAGGTTCACATCTGATGTAGTGCTGCAGGGAGGAGGAGAAAACGTTTCCTGGTATCGTTTGAACCTGTTATTCAAAAGACACGTCTCAAAAACAACAGCTGCTCAGGTGTTTCACCTTTCTACCCATTTCTTATTCAGCTCCAACATTTCTCATTCAGTTCTTTTAAACCAAATCATCTGAGCTTTGCTCTCCACAATTTATTAACAATATTATCACAATATCTGTGGGAATTTTTATCAGTCAATCACACTGGCCGATGAATCACACAAATCATTTAGTAAACAGACATAACGTGGATGTTTCTAGTGGTGTAAAAGAATACCATGTGGCCTCCAGGGATTTGGAAACCAGATGCTGAACAGTGAAGATGACCTCTAGAGGGACGTCATTCATCTGCGACACACTGTTAATGACGTCAGCATTGCACTGCAGGGAGGCCACTGCACGGGAGCAACCACAGGATTGTGTTTTTGCTTCTACACATTTCTGTCATGGTTTTGCACACCCTCATGGCCTTTCAAACCTCTACTTTTTCTTTTGGGGTAAATTGTTTCAGCTGCACTGTTTTGTTTAATTCATGCTTGTTTTGTGTTAAAATGGCTTTTAAATGTCATGTGACCCATCGAGATCCAGCAATAACACAACTGCAAATTATAATGAGAGCTGTAGCGAGAAGAGGAAGATTATCTTAACAACTTAAATTTCTCTCTTCACACAGTTATCACAAGACTTCAAAAAATGTATACATAGCCCACAGGTTGAGTTTTACTTTAGGGTATCTACGTTAGACTTTTGCCTTGCATTTCATGTTTAACAGAATTAAAATCATACAGGGAGTGAGTAAATAATGACAGAATTTTTTATGTGAACTGTTCCTTTAAACAGTGAATGTGGGAATATGATGTTTGAAAGTATCACAATTTCATAAAAGAAAAGTGAAATATGAAGATCTGTAAAAGTTACTTGGATTTTCTACACGAAAGAATTTGTCAACAATGGCCAAGATTTTAGCTTTCTGCTGTTTGGGTTTGATGGTGCGTAGAGTCTCCGCTTCAAGCAGGAACATCAGCGGTTCTTCTGCTGTGTGGCTTTGCAGGAAGTTTTTGAAATCATCAATGATGTGGGTCGCGTCAAAGATATCATCAAATGACCTAAAAGTTTAGAAAATACACAGACAATTTAGTCCTGGCTCACACATACAGTAAACCCTGATCTCCCTTCTGAACTACTTGAAAGACAACAAGCTTCAGTACAACAGTTTAAACTTATCTCTCTAAACCTGCCATTAGTAAAAAACATGGGTTAACCTGGGTCTTGTAGATGGCCTGGGTAAAATGTTCTGCTTAACAGTTTTCATCCGGAGCACAGGTTTAGATACAGGCATACCTAGATGTAAAGCAGGCAGGTGTGGAATGCCATAAGGGTGAGTTTAAAATAACAGTAAACTATGCCTATAACATGTACAATACCTTGAGTAAGGAGCCTTTTATTAGCACTCATTTTCTTTTTCAGCATTAGGCTCATCAAATCTGGATCTGCACAACGCAAGCAACAGAAGTGAGTAATTTTGAAATCAGTGTAAAGAAGCAGCAGCAGGTGACGTGTGCACTCTTACCAACTTTGTTAAATAAAAGTGAGCCTCCCCTCTGTAGGTCCTGCTGGGCCACCAAAGCCCAGTTCTCCTGTGAAAAAGCCTCAGGGTCGCCATGGCTACAGCATCTTTCAGACAGCAACAGTGCCTCCATCTGTGTCAAATAAGCTTTGGTTTCTGTCTCAAAACCAGAGAACAGCAGCTGCCCAAAGTCTTCAGTCTTTTCGCCGACAGAGCTCTCAAAAGCACAAGACTGGGTGAACAGTGAGGTGGTGTGCCCCTGTTAAAGCCATTATTTGGGGTCACATTGGTTCAAGACACTTACCAGGTCAGATAGCAGAGTATTATCTTCTGTGTCTAAAAATGAATCATACACCTCACAAAGTTTCTGTAAATAAAACATGTCACTTCTTCTCACGTCTCAAATTACCTTAAATTGTATGAAAAACATTCTCACAATATTGGCTTTTATGTTGGAGCAAGATATCACATAACGGTATAAAAATACTAAAACTTTTTTTCTTTGAAATATTTTTTCCTTTCCTTTTTCCTAAATAATTTTAATTTCATAATGACTTTATAGGGAAAATAAAGTAAGTGCCATTTTTTATGTAAATTATTAAATGTATTACAATTATTTGAATTATGTTTACCATGCATAATTCATATTTTGCCAGGTATATCCATGGAACAGCTGTGCTAGAGGGTAAAAGAGAGCGCAGGTGGTTACTGGTATTTGGGTCTAGCAGTGCATAGCGTGGCATGGTCTCTGTGAGGTACGTTTCTATTATTTGCTGGCCCAGGTTCTGTCTCTGTGCATAGACTGGATCGTCTCCCTGTGCTTTCAGAATCATCTGGAGGAGAAACTGAAGGTCCTGCCATAAGTCCAACATCTGCAGCTGTGCCATCAAACCATGACCTCTCAAAAAACGTCTAAAAGGACCTCCAGCAGGACGCTCGGCAGACAGAGCAGGCAGCAGATAGCAGTGGAGGTCTGATGGTGGAGCATGAATGTTCACACAGCATGAAAATTGACACACCGGTGTGTGGGCATATGTGTGATGAAAGGTAGCGTCTCTTTCCTGGACTGTGAGGTTGGTTTGGGTCACTAGATTTCTGCAGACGTCCTGCTGAGGAGGTGTTGTGTTGGAACATTGGGAATCTTTTAAAGGATGCCACAAGCAGATGCCGTGTGGCCGCATACGCTGACCACAGCCCGTGTTTGGCTGTTGTAAACTATAAAGCCGTCGCTTGGCTTGTCTGCTGCAGTATGATTTAGCAGGACTCAATGTTGTTATGTGGTGACACTTATCACGCTCACATGAAGGTGATTGACCAGCGATGGAAGGGAAAGACACAGACATATATTCCTTTACAATCTGATGACATTCCGGCACATGCCACATCCATGATTTACAGGAGTGTAGAAACTGAGACAGCCAATAAAACTGCAGCTGATGCAGAGCTTTCGATCTCATCTCTGACAACATATGCTTCCTGGAATTGTCATTGGACAGGAGCTCAGGGATGTCATCTAAAATAAAAATGTGATTTAAAATTCCATAATTATGAAATATGTTTGGGGTTTTGTAGATTAGTGGTTTGGGCTGGTTAAAGGTACAGTTCACCCCACAATGAAAATTCTGTTGTGAAACACAAAAAAAAATATTTTGGGGAAAGTCTCAGTGGCTTTGTGTCCATACAATGAAAATCAATGGCTGACACTGTTGATTAGTTACTAATGTACTTTAAAATATCTTCTTTTAAGTTCCTCAGAAGCAAAAAAGTAATTCAGGTTTGGATTGACATTAGGATGACTAAATGAAGCTTTTTTTATTTTTGGGTGAGCTATCTCTTTAAATGAAAGGTTACTAATAGGTTAGTAATAAAAGAAAAACAGGGATACATTTTAAAGTCAGTCACATTGAAAACTAAACACAGGCAGCAATCATTAGCAGCAAAAGATAATGACCACGTCTAAACCTGCAGACAGGAGGACAGCCTTCTGTTGTAGAGTATCAGCACAGAAATAAGCAGGGACGCAGCCGGTGACTGGTTTACCTGTGTGCAGATGACAGAGAGACAGGACTGCAGAACCCTCTGTCAGGTGACAGAGTCTGAGCGTTGTCAAATAAGATTGGTGATTAAAAGTCTGAAGTCCATCTTCTGTATTTATACTTAACAGCATGGACACCCTCACACAGAACAGACAAAGCTCCTCTCCTGCTCCCAAAGATGTTAAACACATACACATTTAAATCATTTTGTTTTCCATCTTTATATCACACATATCATATTTATATCATATACTTTAAATACATAAATTTCACATTGTAAGTGTACAATCCCACACCAGCAGTGCCTTTGAGAAAAGATCGGAATCTCAGAATTCCCCTCACGCTGCCCAGACATCGCCTCACCAACCCCTGATCAGCCGGACTCCATTTCAGCTTCTCTGAAAAAAGGATTATCAGAAACCCCCAGCATCAACTTAAACACCACACCAATGTGATATGACACAAAAGATTGCTCTGTCTATTATTTGATTAATTAGCTTAAAAGTACTGCATAAGTTCATTTGCCCAGTCTTAACAGACATGATGGTAAATGAATTTGGCTTCCTGATCTTGAAGAAGGGGAGGGGCTTGCTCAGAACTAAGCCCCTCCTCCTGCAGACTACAGAGTAGGATAAAATGAGGTGAATTAGAATAGAGGAGGACAGAATCATCACTGGTGTCAGGGGAGATGGATGGCTGCTTATATACACTTTTGAGGTGAATGATAGGACTGAATGATCAGGCTCCTCCTATATTTTATTTCATGAATAAGACCACATGCATGTGCTTGAATTACCTTCGGAGTCGGACGCCACAAAGTTAAGAATCTCTCTACAGAGAATGAAGTTGTGATAGAGCTCTGTTTCTTTGAAGACAACGAACCGATGCGTCTCCAACCACTTCAAGAATCCTCCAGTGTTTACCTGACAATAAAGATGTGAAGATGAAGCTTTAGTCTAACAGCTGTTACGGTCCAGTTTAGAATCTGAATGAGCTTTATTTGATGTACAGACCCACACACAAGGGATTTGTTGTAGTTTTCAAAAAGTCTGAGTCCTTACAAACATACAGTATGTACATAACAAAAGAAATTAAACAGTAGAATTAGAAATAAAAAATGTAAGTAATAAGTAAAGAAGTAAAATTAACCCCGGCTGCATTTTCCTATTTTATTTTACCATTACCACCTACATTTATTTGGATTGCATGTAATGAACATACACAGAATAGTTCAAAATGGTGAAGTGAAAAAAATATGTTGTTTTAAAAATGAAAGTAAATGGAAAAGTGGTGCATGTGTATGTATAGATCTTGTCCAACCAATTACGTTCAGAATCACATAAGTAGTTCAATAAAGCCAGTTGTGTGCAGTGACTGATCTCAGGTGTATAATCAGCTGTTCTGAAAGAGCCTGTACCACCACTGAGCAACACCAGCACTTCTCTGCAGTCTCACTGTGAGCTTTTCTGCTACTGCACTTATATTTATTAGTATTTTATTCCAGGATATTTAACACCTGGATAATTTTGCAAGCCACTGTGCATAAAGATGTTTATAATATAATAAAGACTATATCAATAATAATAGTCTGAGCTCTGCTTTAATACCTCAGTAAGGTGTGTATGTGGACACATTAACCACTTGTTTTCTGAAAGCAGGAACAAAGGGGTTTGGCCAAACACCTGAAACAGGACAGAGGATGAAACACTAGCAGACTGACAAGAGAGAAAGTGAAGAACAGAGACAGAGTTCAGCCTACTGGAAGACTTAAAAAGGTGTTGAAGAAATCCAGAAACAGCTCATCCTTCATTAGAAACGCGAGTTCGGCTCGACGGCTCGTCTCTGCAGTCACATCCAGTTCACAGCAGCGGCCTGTTCTCTGCGTTTTACTGCTGACATTCATTTATGTCTGTTGTTTCGTCGTTACAGGCTGTTACTGAGTGAACAGAGTGAAACTGCTGCTAGTATTGATATACTTATTAATATAACCATTAGGACTGAATACATATCCAGCACATACACTGTACCGCATACTCGCCTTTGTTTTGTTGCTGTTTCATTTCTGCGTCAAGTTATTTTTTAAACTGTAGTGACGTCAGCTCTTCCGTTGCCCTGACAACATCTTTTCTTTAGCGTCTCGTAATACAAATGTCTAAATTATCAATTACATTTCCAAACATTAGTATCATTATCAATAAAATCTCCTTATTTATAGTTCGTATTTTTAGATGCTTATTTTTGACGGACGCTGTTTTCATTGTGGTGTGAAGTAAATGCATTAATTAATAGTTTAAAACAATTTTATATATATATATATTTATATTGCGGGTGTTACTGTAGTTCTAATATATATATATATATTTATTGATTACTTTGAGAGAACTTTTAGAGAACGTTCCCTGGGTTTCGCGCGCGTCGTGCTCGTGACGTCATGTCCGGCCGGCGCAGCGGACATGATAAGAAACCCATTATATGAACATACTGAGAGACCGAGTTAAACATCGTCGATGGAGTGTGTAAGTGTTTGATTATTTAATCAAATACTTTACTTTTTATTTAAAGTATTTTGGATTTATTTAAGTATTTGACTGATGAGACTCTGCAGCTGCTCAGTGTCACTGACAGTAGACGATGATCACGATTATTGTTCTTGTATTACAGCAGCAGATCTCTTGTACATGTAGTAGTGTAGTTATTCTAACACTGTTGTGTCTCCAGTCCTGTGTTAGTTCACTGTTGTGTCTCCAGTCCTGTGTTAGTTCACTGTTGTGTCTCCAGTCCTGTGTTAGTTCACTGTTGTGTCTCCAGTCCTGTGTTAGTTCACTGTTGTGTCTCCAGTCCTGTGTTAGTTCACTGTTGTGTCTCCAGTCCTGTGTTAGTTCACTGTTGTGTCTCCAGTCCTGTGTTAGTTCACTGTTGTGTCTCCAGTCCTGTGTTAGTTCACTGTTGTGTCTCCAGTCCTGTGTTAGTTCACTGTTGTGTCTCCAGTCCTGTGTTAGTTCACTGTTGTGTCTCCAGTCCTGTGTTAGTTCACTGTTGTGTCTCCAGTCCTGTGTTAGTTCACTGTTGTGTCTCCAGTCCTGTGTTAGTTCACTGTTGTGTCTCCAGTCCTGTGTTAGTTCACTGTTGTGTCTCCAGTCCTGTGTTAGTTCACTGTTGTGTCTCCAGTCCTGTGTTAGTTCACTGTTGTGTCTCCAGTCCTGTGTTAGTTCACTGTTGTGTCTCCAGTCCTGTGTTAGTTCACTGTTGTTTGTCTACACTAGCGATCTATTAGTTACACTTTAGTCTTGTGTTTGTTTTTGTTGGTACTCTAGTGCCGTTTTCTACTAGTATTGCATTTGTTTATTGTATGTGCATTTGCTTCTGCTGATCTGTTCTTCAGTAAAGAGATTTTATTATCATAGTCAGTATTGTGTGTGTTCTGACAGTGTACTGAGCTTTTCTGCTCTGGACGCATTTAGACTCAAGCAGAGAAGTAAACCATCACTGAGGAACTGGAAGTTAGTTTGAGATTATCACATGTTGGGTTAAGATTTAATTATTTATCCAAGGGTTGGCCCTTCAATATCAGTTTCTACTGGAAGGTCGTATGTTTAACTGTAGCATAACTGCATTGGCCTGTACTGACATTTCTGTGTTTGTACACCAGTAACTATTGGTAACTGTTATTTGGTAACTAAGTTTAAAGCTCTGAAAATAAGTTAATGGATAAGAATATAGCAAGCAGAAATGTTCTGCTGTTAACTATCCAGTTAATTTGGGTTTAAAAGACACTTTCTTCCTTGAGCTGTATACAGCTGACGGTTATCAGTGTTTACTTTCATAAAGCAAAACTTGTTTTGAGAGTGAACTGTGAATGTTTCATTTTCAACATGTTTCTCAGGTTCCTGCTGCTTTGGATGAGTTGGACTGTAAAAAGGAGGCACCCATAGAGGGTAAGAATACAAATAAATACTTGAAAAAATAAAAATTGGAATTTGAGGACACAAAGATGTAGTCATGTCACGAGTCCTGAAGGCAGAGCTTCACTGTTGAAATGAAATTCAAGACTGAACTGACAACAGAAATATGATTCATATTCTTCTCCGTTTTTTAATGCCGCTTCATGACTTGATGTTTTTCACTGTGTTTGTGATTTATAAAGTCAATGTCTTTCTCTTGTGCTGTCTTACACACAGACCCTGAGTATAATGTGTACACACGCTTCATGAAATCCCACCGTTGTTATGATCTGGTGCCCACCAGCTCCAAGCTTGTTGTGTTTGACACGTCACTCCAGGTGGGCAACACTGTTCACAGTTCTCAATGACCTTTGGAAAATTCTGGTGTTTATAATGGATTGTTGTGACCATGAACTTTAATGTTAATGAAATGACAGTGTTTAACAAAGAAGTGTTGAAGCGATTGATGTTTTATTCATGTTCTCATATTTATATATTTAGTTCTAATATTACAAGTGAAAGAGTTGTTCCAGTATCCGTTACTTTGTGTGGGTTTCAGACTTGATTACTCAGACTCACCACCCTGTCGTTTCAAAGAATAGTACATCGGCAAGTGTGTCAAGTGTAAATGCCTTGTCGTTGTGGAGGCAGAGGCTTCTCAGATATCTGATTTCTACATGCTTTTAATACTGACTGACTGGTTAAATAGTCATCAATTGGACTGGTGACTGAAGGGTTAAATGTGTTTACTCTGTGGCATTAAGGACATTTACATTTGTGATGCTGATCATTATTTTGTGGTTACCAGGTGAAGAAAGCTTTCTTTGCTCTGGTGTCTAATGGGGTGAGAGCGGCTCCTCTCTGGGACAGCAAGACGCAATGTTTTGTTGGTAATTATATTTTAAAGGTGCAGTAAGAGACCTGAGAAATGCTGCTGAAAATTGAAATCAATATTCAATCGAACAAATGTTAAATATTTTCTAGGTGTCTGTTCTGTGTGTGTTGAAAAAGGAAAAATAAACATTGTTTGCACACAGTCCTGGCTGTGTAAATAGCAGAAAAAACAAAGTGGATCAGACTGATAACCACAACACCATAACAAACTTGTAGCGAATCAGCAATGGTTGGCATGTCCACCAGCAGTTAGTCTCTGCCTGTGTTGCATAGCGTGTTCCTTATTTTGAGATTTGATTTTGATGTAATGATGTTTCTGTTACCTCTGTGGCATGTGTTGTGATTGTACTGTTACTGTTGTAGGTATGCTGACCATCACAGACTTCATCAATATACTTCACCGCTATTACAAATCACCTCTGGTAAAAATCTCTCTTCCCTGTAAGAGCTAACAGTTCTGTCTTCATGTTAAAGAATGTGTCATAAGTTTATCTGTAAATATCTGTTTTAGGTGCAGATTTATGAGCTAGAAGAACATAAAATCGAGACGTGGAGAGGTAGTAATGACCGTGTATACAGTTAAAGGATTTATAATATATGAGGGTATGATGAACTGATGTGTGTCTGATTTTGTCTGATAGAGGTCTACCTGCAAGATTCCTTCAAGCCTCTCGTGAGCATATCACCCAATGCCAGGTGAGAGAGCCAGTTCCTTCTAAGGTTTCTTCATCTAACATCTTTAAGAATCTTCCTCACCACTGTTGGGAAACTTTGAACATTTTGCCAGTGATGAGAAATTGGTAGAATTCTGCATTCGAATGTAGAATTGTTGGAGGAACGTGGCATATGTTTTTTGTTTCTTCTCTTAGTCTGTATGATGCAGTCTCATCTCTGCTGAAGAATAAGATCCACAGATTACCTGTGATTGATCCTCTGACAGGAAACACACTCTACATCTTAACACACAAGAGAATCCTCAAATTCCTCAAACTCTTTGTAAGTTTGCTTAAAAAATTAATTGTGTTAGTACAGTTTACATTCTGTAAACAGTCTGCAGAACTATTAAAGGGATAATTCACCCAGAAAAAAGTGAATAAAAACAAACCTATATTAAAGTAGGATAGTACTGAAATTTCAGCTGCCCAAAAACTGTGGCTCCAAAACTTTGATATGAACTGAACCGAACAGTGTCTCTACAACCGGGTTATGAATGGAATCGTGGCATTGGTATATTGCAACACCCCTAATATTTTAGTATTAGGAAGTTTTGGGTTTTTAAGTAACTGTTGCTCAGTGTTCCACTTACTGTTCTTTCAGCACAGGCTGTATTTAGTGTTTTCTTTCTGTGAGTGGAAGGTTAATTATCTCTGTCAGATATCTGAGATCCCCAAACCTGCGTTCCTCTCTCAAACGCTGGAGGAGCTGAACATCGGAACGTTTGATAACATTGCAGTGGTGCATTCCGACACGCCGCTCTATGCTGCTCTGGGAATCTTTGTGGATCAGAGGGTGTCTGCTCTCCCTGTGGTGGATGAAAATGGTGAGTGGAACATAAAGCCAAGAGGGAACATGATGGATCAACAGATGAAGGGGTGGAAAACAAAGTTTTAGGAGAAATTTTCATGTAACGCTGATAAATATACTGCAGATTCATCCCAGAGATGAAATACTGTATTACTGTCTGTCCAGCAACCAAAAGTTACCTGTACTAAAAATGTTTTATGTACAAATAACATAAAACTATGTAAAATAAATGGATTTTTACTGTTTCTTTCTCCGGTTTGGGCTGACAGGACGAGTGGTCGACATTTATTCCAAGTTTGATGTTGTAGTAAGTTAAGTTTTTTTTTTTTTTTTTTGATAACGTGTCGGTGCTGATGATCATTATTATATCGTTAATAAGAATAACTAACATTAATAAAAATGAAAAGTGCTGTTTTATAGAATGTGTCTGTGTATATGTTTACATATCAATAATCAGTGTTTGGTGTGAACACAGAATCTGGCAGCTGAGAAGACATACAATAATCTGGACATCACTGTGACTAAAGCACTGCAGCACCGCTCGCAGTATTTTGAGGGCGTGCTCACCTGCCGAGCCACTGAGACATTAGAAGCCATCATCAACCGACTGGTGGAGGCAGAGGTGAGACATGATTACCGTTGTTTACCGTGTTAGCATGGGTTAATCCTGTCAAACTGCTCTGCTATGACAATAGTTGACCTAAATGAATAAACTGCAGTGGAGAAAGACTGGCATGGCTGAGACTTGTGTCCTGCTCTCAGGTTCACAGGTTAGTGATCGTGGATGAACAGGAAGTTGTGAAAGGCATCGTTTCTCTCTCAGATATCTTGCAGGCTTTGGTGCTCACAAGTGGAGATGATGGTAGGAGTCAATTGTCAATATAGCAAACAACTTAATATTTGCTGTATGTCAAGGGCTTTAAATATATACACACATGCACACAGACTGTATTTTTATTTTTGAAAAATATGAACAAAATGGAAATTTTTGGTATATGGAAAAATTTGATATATTTTCAGTGAACAGCATTGTAAATTAATTTATAATAAATAACACTGTCTGCATTTGATTGGATTAATTAATGGGGTAAAGCTGCTCTCTGTACTTATTTTTTATTTAAATAAAATGAACAATAAACAGTTATTGAGCAAGTACATAACCAATTTGTGTTTAAAACGGTCTCCTTACCTTCCCCACAACAGTAAATTTAAAATAATGACTTTGAGCTGTCCAGTCTGATTTCGCAGAAAATGTCCATCAGTAAACAGATGATCCAGTTGCTGTATCACATGTGCGCGTGCTGTAGATGCTGCAGCATGTGTAGTTTGCTCTTACAGCAGTTATTTATTGTTATATGTTTTTTTTTTTCAGGAACGGCTTGATGAAAGGACAGATGAGAGGAGGAGGGCTTCTCTCTCTCTCAGCAGCTGTAGGGTTTAAAGAGATATCATTTGCATTTACCCCAATAGCAGACGTTTAAAATATAAAGCACAAGGACAGTTAATTGAGAGCCAGTGAAGAAAGACATGCTGAGTCTGGAAACAACACCTTTTACTAAACAAACATACCAGACAGGAAATGACATTCTCTTCTAATTTAGAAAACATCCAAATCCATGATGTTTTACAGATGTTGCACTCATTTATAGAAATGTGGCTAAAATGATAGAACAGCCCTCGTAATGATACAGATGTAAAGCAGAACTTTATTTGGAACAGTTTGTGTCTAAAAAAATCACTTCAAGATTTGAAGTGTGATTGGAGAAGAAATCAAATTTAAGTTGTACTGAGAGACCTGAACATTCCAGTGTTGATCTGAAGGCAGTTTTACAGGGTCATGCAGCTTGTTTGCATCTCAGTGGGCATTTGAGAAGTTTACTAAAGTTACTAATGTGATTTTATTAAGAGGTGTATGAGTCCTCTGTAGCACAGTGTGACTGAAACAGAGCACAAACATTCAGTGCTTCAGTATTCAGGAGAGATAATCATTCCTTCTTATCTGATTCTGTGTAAAACAGTAGTTTCCTGTAGTTCAACACTAAGAGCCATTTCAACATCCTCCACAATGTGAAACAGCAGAGATAAGAAAGCCCTTTGACGTTTAATTATTGAATATTTGTATCAGTGGAAATTGTCATTATTATTATTTTAATAGATTCACAGCATCACGTTATCAGACATGTTTCTCAAGTGTTAGTATACAGAAACGTAGTTCTTTATCTTGAATTCTCCATTGCTTGTTTGAGGCCGGACAGATGACAGTTAGCAGACTGATGTGTTGTGTGCAGGAGATCTGATGGTGTGTTTACAGTCAAATTATTCTACTGATTTTACTTTGGTTTCTGCATGATTCACAGCCAGTAAAGAGCTTCATAAATGTGTTTATATTGATCTGTCACATTTCGCTTAAGTCAGGAGAACATTGTTGAGCAAACTTCCTGACAGCTGTATGTGGAAATGTTGACAACATGTAACATTGTCATTTTCAGAGTGATTGTTGATATTGTTTGATGAAATGTCCTGAGGGGTCAGAACGTTTGAGACCAGCAGTGGTAATTTTCTGGTTTGCAGTTTTTTCTGATATAACATTTTTCCATGACAATTTATCCATGTAAATTAAGTTGAATTTAAATGACCTGTTATGCTGCAGGACTGGAGCATGTTTCACAGAATGTCACATTTGCTTTCATTTAATAGTCAGCAACAGTAAACAATAATGCAGATTGATATTTTAATTCCTAAAAATTAATTTCCAGGGTTAAATAGCAAATTGCCGTTTTTCATGCGTTTAGGAGATGTGAGGCGTGTGAGGAGCTTTTGGCTGTGTGCTGATGGTTGTCACGTTTTCATGTGATTTGGATTGAAACTGGATTATTGAAACGGCATTGTTTTACAGCCCTTAAATGAGCCAACATGAGGAAGATAGAAGCTGCTAACTGGCCTGTTGTTTTGTTTTCTTGAGGTTTGGTTCTGGACTGCTTTGTCACTTTTGTATTATAGCTTGACCTGCTACATTAAATCTATCTTGGTATTGTGAGATTTTGCTGGAGTTACACTTTGAGTAATGATTTTTATGAATTCATACAATAGAATGTAAATACACCTGAACTTGTTTTACATCATGTCAAAGATGTTTTATTCAGTGCACGAGCAAAATAAAATGAATCTGTTTATCAGTTGTGTTGCGTCATATTGAATGAGATGATCTTGAGAACAAGCTTCATAATTGTGCAATTAACAAGTAAACTGATGTCCTAAGTGTAATTATATACATTATATATATACATACGTACATGTTTGTATGTATACATTCAAAGATGCAGCAAAAATGAACAACTACAGATAGGAAAATCTGTATTTATTACTGTTTAATAATAACCCATGTACATGATTGGAAACTGAAATTCCTGAAGTCTCCACATTCCGATTTGGGAAATACACGCAGTCATACACTCATTCTAGGTAGGTTCAAAGGTCACAAAGAAAAGTTTCCTTTAGCCTCTATGATAATACAAGACAAACGGTCATTATGTCACAAAGCCTGACAGGGTAGTCAAGACTCTGATGTGGACTGGAAGGGTCTTGAATCACGTTTATATTGTGTTAACATGTACAGCCTCTGAAGACAACTAAAAGAAGGAATTAAATGAGATTTGCTAAACTTTACTGACATTTCACAAACAGCAGTATGTTATTGTAATCTCAGTAGTGTTGACTTAAAATCCAGTGTTACAAAAAAGGTCACAAATCCTGCTGTCCTGGTTTTGGATCCAAATAACAAATAATAAAAACATAAATATTGAAAGAAACAGTGCAGCCATTAGATAATGATACACACTTCAAAATATTTCACTTTTTGGCTTTCTCTGAACATATCTGAATAAAACGTTTTATGTAAGGTGGCTTTAAATTGTAACTGGGCATTTACTATTGAGATTGTCAAAACACCCCGACCATCAGACAAACACTCAACAGATGTTGGTCTTAAACATTCTGGAGGCCGGAAAATCCAATGAAAACAAGATGAGAAACCCTGTACAGGTGCTTTAGAAGTTCTACTGTTGAAAGCGCTATACAAATAAACCTGAATTAAAACTGAACTGATTCACATTACAACAATGAACAAACTACAAAAACAGATAATGACATGGAACAGCTAATAAATACAGCCAGTTACAACCACAGACAAGTTTAAATACAAAGAAAACAAGATTATTAAAAAACATTATAGAAACTATATTTAGATCTTGCATATCCTCTACAGGAGTGTGTAGTACAGAAGGACAGTAGTATTAATGGTGTATTAGAGAGGGACGGTTGTCATAGAAACAGTGTATGAGGTGCCCTGTTTACACCCAATTATTCAAGTCAAATTCAAGTCATTCTTCTCAGTGTATGAAGAATGAAACAATTCCTCATGAATCAGGAAGTGACATCACAGTAAGAGTTAAGGAACAGATCACGCCTTAAAAATACATCATTATTCATATGACAAAAACTGAACAGACAGTGAGCCTGTCAGCTTCAGAAAATTACAAAAAAAAAAAACATCTATACATTTAAATCTGACAGCTTTGTGCGTGAGGAACAGAATAAGTTTTAAGTTTTCATGTCCTGGTGTCTCACACAGATCTGATGTCATTATAACACATCATCTAATTCTGACATGTTTGAAATCACATAAGCGTAAGTAACATTTGATAGCTGCAGAGCAGAGGAGGACAAAGATTTCCAGCAACTTAAATTAGTCTGTTGGTCTCACAAACTGTCATAAGGTTTCACAGGATTTATGCCTTGTTTTTTTCTTCAATGGCCCCTGGTGAATTTTAATTTGGGTGAAACGGTCCTTTAACAAGAGTTCAAAGTTATTCAATCCATCCCAAAACTCAGCTAGTAAAATGTGCATTACCAGTGTTAAATCATGTTTAGTGTAATATAATTGCTACAGTGGGAAGAGACGCTACACGAGTTTAGCTCACGAAAACAAACGGCTCAAATAAAGAATGGTTTTGCTTTTCTGTACCAACACCAAACAGATGAGTTTTACACATCTGACCCGTGCGCATCCCGCACTCCTGTGGTAACACCTGACTGCCAAACGAGCCGTTTATAATCAACCCTACACTTTAAATGTGCTTAGTCAGAGAATCAGAAATTAAAAATACACTATGCACAGTAGCTATATTTACCTGTGGAGTGAAGGAGTATTCTGATAACAATAAACGAATAAAAACGAGAATATGAGGGATCTGAAAGCTAAAAAACCCACATATCTCTGTACCGCTGAGAACACGTGTGCGCCAGTGTGTAATTCTGAAATCAAGATGCTATAATTCACTTCCTACTCACAAAACCTCCACAATAAAGTGCAAATAAGGTTGTTTTGCTAACAGCTTTAATATGGTTTTAAAAACACTGGCTAAAAAAGAAATTGACTGATTGTGTTTTGCTCATTGTCACTCAGTATCTTGAACAAGTCTACCAGTCCTGTCAGCTTATCAGCACAACTGGCACCAATTCACACTGTTTACTGGTGTAACCTACCCATCATCTCCTGGAGTGTGTGTGTTACACAGCTATTGTTTAGCATGGAGAGTTAAACGAGGTAGTCTGCTAACCTTTGACAGATCTAAGACAAACCCACATCAAATGTCCACAGCAACCAACAACAGTTGTTTTAACGTTTAAAAGGGTTTAAATATAAGCCATCAAAAACATGCAATCTTTGGGGTAAAATGATTGTAAAATAATTTAAGAAAATCAAGTTGAAATCAAAACCCTAAAAAGGAACCATTGCCATTTCCTTATAAAGAGAGATTACAGATATCTGGTGCCAGCAGAAGGGTTTGAAGACTCTGAGGTTGTTTCAGAACATAAAGACTGATATCTGAAGAGAAGATGGAGACACTGGTTTAAAGCAGGTAAAAAGAGAGCAGAAAGGGATTGTGGGTAGTGAGGGGTTCAGTAGTTTTGGCGTTTGGGGTGAGGTAGTCCCCGTCACAATCTAGAGGACGGAAATACTTTTCTTGCAACTGGATAGTTGGTAGCTTTTCTGTACACAATCTCTTTCCTCAGATCCAGTCTGTCCTGCAGTCAGATCTTGATGTCCTCGTCCAGGCTGAGCTGAGAAAGAGTTTTCTTGATGCGGAGGGCGGTGAGACGGGCCGCACTGTTCGCATACCAACACTCGCGCATTATCTTCCCCATCACACGCAGAGCCTGCAGGAGCAAAAACAATGAGAGAAAATGTACACACAGTTTACAGTGTATATGGGTGTGTGTGTGTGTGTGTTTAAAGCACAATCCCATGACCCCTGGAGTAAAAACTAATAGATGCTGCATGAGCATGAAAAGTAGCTTTTCCAAAAAACATTTTTTTACAAATCTTCATTTAACCGTTACCCAGTTATTCAGAAAATCTTAATTTAATTGCAATATCTGATTTCAGACAGGCTTGTCCCCAGTGACTGCCTCTTTATTTTTATGTTTATTGCTACAAAGCTAAAAAAAAACAAAATCATACAGAGCAGAGTTTTTCACTGTGTTCAGAAGATAAAGCGGCAATAACGGCATGTATAATATTTTCATATAAAACACTCATTTACCGAGCTTAATATTTCTGAATTGTAAGTACATAAACTGGAGCCATATCCTGCTATCAACATCACAAGCAAACAAGACGATTCATTTGAAGATGATGTCTGATATATGAGTGTATGAGATCTTCAAGCAGAGGGGGCACTTCTCACCTCGTAACTCTGCCACCAGTTGGGGATGTTGGGTCGTAATCTCTGCTCACACACCACTTTCCTCATTTCTTCTATGGAGGGGTCAGAGGGCACCAGGTCATAGTAGGGCAGCTGGTATTCCTCATGAATACCTGACACACACGCACGCACGCACGCACGCACGCACGCACACACACACACAACAAGGTTATTACTGGGAGCAGATAAAGATATTACTCAGTATTGCAGTTTTCTTCTGACTGCAGTACCTCCAGTGTTACAGCGACGTGCAATCTCCCAGTAGACCAGCCCCAGAGCGTAGATATCAGCACACTTAAAAGAGTCAAAGTGACGCATGTTAATGGTCTCCTCCAGAACCTCAGGGGCCATATACCTGATGACAACAACACAGGCAGTGTTAAACACAGTGAGGGAGTGAGTGAATGCACACAGGCTTCTGTACATTATGTGGACAGTATAAGGTGTCGGTACCTCTTGGTGCCGACGCGCTGGTTAGGGGCGATATCAATGGTGTCAGTGACGGACTCGTGCCGAACCGCCAGACCCAGATCAGCTATAGCACACGTGCAGTTCTTCTTCACCAGGATGTTCTTGGACTTCAGATCACGATGAGCAATGCCAGGCTTACCTGCAGACCAACATCATCCTCAAACTTCTAAACAAACCTTCCAGAGACGCCCAGTCATCACAGCCACTCTGTCCCACACATTCAACAAGACCAAGCGCTGTACACAGTCAGCTAAACAAATGTTTTCATTGGGCAGGAAAAACGTCAGCTAAAATGATTTTCTGTGAGAAACAAGAGTGAGTTGTTTAAAGGCAGAATCATCCACTGGACCACATTCAAATCTTTGGACATTTTTCTGGGTTACTGGAGACATTTGGAGTAAAAACTGCTTTTTCTTTAAGGGTTTAAGTAAGAATTGGTCACTAAGTCTCAAATGGAAATTCTGTTTAATCTGGAGGAAGTGATGTGCCCTCTTGTCATTACAATGTCACGCTGCCAAAGACGGTTTCAATTTAGACATTCACATGGGACGCTGCCTAAGTAGACAGCACTCACAGGCAATATTTCTGATAAAAGCACTCACACACACACACTCACCCTGAGTGCCCAGTATCTCCATGTGCAGATGTGCCAGCCCACTGGCAGCAGACAGAGCCAGCTTGATCATGCCCTCAATAGTGACCGAGTATCGGTTCAGATAGTCAAAGAGAGAGCCGTTCTCATGATAGTCTGAAACCAGCCACAGCTGAGTCCACGTGCCATTATCTGTGAGCCAGAGAAGCAACATCACACCTTAACACACGTCCGTTTAGCTTTTTGCTTACAAATTTATTTAAAATGTTGACCACGAAAGAACACAGTTCACTGACAGTCTACATTTGTTGTTCACCTTTGTTATCTGCAGCAATGAAACCCAGAATGTTCTCGTGGCGAAGCATGATGGTCTGGTAGATCTCAGCTTCACGAAACCAAGAGCGTTCCTCACGAGAGGAGAAGATTTTCACAGCAACATCACCTCCTCTCCACTTGCCTCTCCAAACCTCCCCGAAGCGCCCCTTCCCTATGATCTCCTGCAGAACTATGGTGCGAGCCACTGTTCTCTGGACAAACAGTGGTAGACCTGCTCAAAGGCATGGGACAAATCTAAGTTGTTTTGGTTAAAAATGAACAAGACGTCTTGAGCAGGTACATAACAAATCAGTGTTTAAATCGGACTCATTACCTTGTTCAATGTACAATGTTTATAATAATCATTTAGAATTTGAGTTGTTTAACCATCACATCTGTAAACAAAGAGACGACGCACTAGATATTGTGTGTGGGTACCGTAGATGGTGCAGTATTTGTAACTTGCTCTTTGTGAGCAAAGCTGGAAGTTTACTGGTCTGAGGGACATGCAGCTTTCATGTTACTAACCCGATCCGGATCCTGATGTGGACAGGTCATAGATGAGGTCCTGTAAGGTCTTGTCTTTGGCCAGGAACATGTGTTCAGTGCTGGGGTCCTCCACGTCCAGCCTCTGCCGGTGACCGTAGGCCCGCTGATGGTGATGGAACAGAAAGAGACCCAGCAGAACCAGCACACACAGAACAAAGACTGGACCTGCCACCACAGCTGTCAGCTCCACTGGACCCCACTCCTGGCTGCCATTTGATTGGTTCGTCACTGACAGAGGAACACTCAAATGTTACTGTCATCTCACGCAAGCAGATAAAGACGAGCTGCTGAAACTGGCAGATAATGACACTGAATGTTTAGTGTGGTGGGGTTATGTAATGATGTGAAGACTCTCACCAGCGGCAAGTTTGAGGTCCATGCTGTTGCAATAATCTGTATAGCAACAGTGTGTGTTCATGAGCCCCTCAGCACTGCGACAGTAGAACGGCTGGCCTGGAGGAATCAGCTTCTCTTTGTGGATGCAGTAACGAACGTTCTGCTCCTGTCCTGAGGTGAATGCCACACATGCCCCGTTCGTCTCACACTTAAAACCATTCTTCTCACAGCCTGGTATAGTGCAGTTACAAAACAAAGCTGCAGAGAGAGAGAGAGAAACAAACGTTACACCTCCATTGTAAAGTACACCGCAGTGAATACATGAGCAAACGGCTGTGTCTACTGGAGGAAAACTGTAGCAAATCTGTCCAGAAATGTGCACAAGAAATTCTGACTGATAATATATGGGGGAAAAAAATGAAAAATATGAACCTTAAATCACCAGGAATCACAAGGTGCTCTACCAGCACAACTACAGAAAAACCTGATCATGACTAAATGACCATGACCATGTTCTTTGCACGCCACATGCAAGCTGCAGCGTGTTGCTCATGGCAAGACTGAACACAGCACCAGTGCATGCCAACAGACTCACTCTTAGCCAAAACGCATTAAACAAATGAAGCTGTGATTAGTGGATCTGGTTTTACAGCATAATCTGACAGCTCTAGTCATTTTTCTGCTCTCTGCAACATGTAAACAGTGTGAAGGTTTTTTTTGCTTGTCTGATCTAAATGTTTGTGAAGGTTTTCATGTATGATTGTCAACAGAATGATGAAATTGAGTCATAATGCGGTCCAGAATGATAATTTTCCCCACAAGCTTTTAATTACCACATCAGATGACCTTTATGCAATGATTCATTATATCAGTTATCAGTCAACAGAATTTCCTGTTATTTAAAGCCAGCCACACGTGAATGTGATTTTATGAGATTCCTGTGAAAGACCACAACCAGCAACATTGACAAGCTAAAATGTATAATTGGCCATAACTACCAGTTTGACAACCGTATATTACATTATTTTAATTCTGAAAGAATGATTACCACCCACAAAGACCTGTTAATAAGAGTCATAGATCTCACTTATCTCTTATTATTTAGGGGTGTAGCGATACACCAATGCCATGGTTTAGTTCATATCATGGTTTTGTAACACTTCAACAGCTGCTGTAGGTTGTAGAGAAGTAGCCCTGCACTAATCTGTAATTTACACCCTGTGACACAGGCAACAATCACACAATTCACCCCAAAAGCGTTCAATACATCACAGAAACCCAAACTCTGCAAAAGAAAGCTCACAAAACAAGGTCCAAATTCTGAAATGATTATAAAAAGTATGAATATATCATGAATATTGAATGTATTGTTCAGTCCTAGTCACCCAATGGGTCTCTGACAAACGGTTCAGGTAAATCAGGTGTCACTGTGCATGTATTAATAATGACACATAATAATGGACTGAAACACTCATCAACACATCACTTTTCTGACTCAGAAGGTACAGTGCAAAATATGACTGCTTCCGTGATAATTTACCTACAATACTGTGCTGCTCTTCTCATTAAAAGATTCAGTAGTTCAGAATAAACAGTTCTCACATTCTGAGGGAAAGATAATAATCAGCATTCAGAGCATGTGTGCGAGGCGAAACACACATCATCATCCTGTATATAACAGCAATATAACTGCTGAAGCCCATTTCAAGTGAAAGAGAAACAGAAAGACCAACATATCAGCTGCACTAAACACAAACATCTGAACTAATATTTCAAATGCTACCCTACTGTCTCTTTACATCTCCATACACTCATGTCATGTATTAACATGAACACTGTTCATTTGTGTAAAAACAACTTTACCGTGTCAACAGTTTGTTCACTAACACAATTAACTTTGAAGCTATATATATTAATTGACAGTTAACTAGAAAACCAAACTCTTTAAAAGATACACCCCCAAAAAAATACTTCTTTAAGCCCCCACAGTATATAGCTCGTTTAAAGCTATGCATATAACCACTATCCTTTAAAATGCAGAAAACATTCAGAGCTTTTTGAAACACATTTAAAGCTATACAATATAACACATTTAAAGCTATAGCGTATAACTCATTTAAAGCTATAGCGTATAACACATTTAAAGCTATAGCGTATAACTCATTTAAAGCTATAGCGTATAACTCATTTAAAGCTATAGCGTATAACTCATTTAAAGCTATAGCGTATAACACATTTAAACAGATAACACACAAAGCTATAGCGTATAACACATTTAAAGCTATAGCTAGCTATAACACTTTTAAACTATAGCGTATAACACATTTAAAGCTATAGCGTATAACACATTTAAAGCTATAAGAAACATTTAAAGCTATTAATGCACATTTAAAGCTATAGCGTATAACTCATTTAAAGCTATAGCGTATAACTCATTTAAAGCTATAGCGTATAACTCATTTAAAGCTATAGCGTATAACACATTTAAAGCTATAGCGTATAACACATTTAAAGCTATACCATATAACTCATTTAAAGCTATACCATATAACACATTTAAAGCTATACCATATAACTCATTTAAAGCTATAGCATATAACTCATTTAAAGCTATACCATATAACTCATTTAAAGCTATACCATATAACACATTTAAAGCTATAGCATATAACTCATTTAAAGCTATAGCATATAACTCATTTAAAGCTATAGCATATAACTCATTTAAAGCTATAGCATATAACACATTTAAAGCTATAGCATGTAACACATTTAAAGCTATACCATGTAACACATTTAAAGCTATACCATGTAACACATTTAAAGCTATACCATATAACACATTTAAAGCTATAGCATATAACACATTTAAAGCTATAGCATATAACACATTTAAAGCTATACCATATAACTCATTTAAAGCTATAGCATATAACTCATTTAAAGCTATAGCATATAACTCATTTAAAGCTATAGCATATAACACATTTAAAGCTATACCATATAACTCATTTAAAGCTATAGCATATAACTCATTTAAAGCTATAGTATATAACTCATTTAAAGCTATAGCGTGTAACACATTTAAAGCTATAGCGTGTAACACATTTAAAGCTATAGCGTGTAACTCATTTAAAGCTATAGCGTGTAACTCATTTAAAGCTATAGCGTGTAACACATTTAAAGCTATAGCGTGTAACTCATTTAAAGCTATAGCATATAACACATTTAAAGCTATAGCATATAACTCATTTAAAGCTATAGCATATAACTCATTTAAAGCTATAGCATATAACACATTTAAAGCTATAGCATATAACACATTTAAAGCTATAGCATATAACTCATTTAAAGCTATAGCATATAACTCATTTAAAGCTATACCATATAACTCATTTAAAGCTATAGCATATAACACATTTAAAGCTATAGCATATAACTCATTTAAAGCTATAGCATATAACTCATTTAAAGCTATAGCATATAACTCATTTAAAGCTATAGCATATAACTCATTTAAAGCTATAGCATATAACTCATTTAAAGCTATAGCATATAACTCATTTAAAGCTATAGCATATAACTCATTTAAAGCTATAGCATATAACTCATTTAAAGCTATAGCATATAACACATTTAAAGCTATAGCATATAACACATTTAAAGCTATAGCATATAACTCATTTAAAGCTATAGCATATAACTCATTTAAAGCTATAGCGTATAACTCATTTACAGTCCTATTCTTAACATATTAAAGCTATAGCATATAACACATTTAAAGCTATAGCATATAACTCATTTAAAGCTATAGCATATAACTCATTTAAAGCTATAGCATATAACCATTTAAAGCTATAGATATATCATTTAAAGCTATAGCATATAACTCATTTAAAGCTATAGCATATAACTCATTTAAAGCTATAGCATATAACTCTTTAAAGCTATAGCATATAACTCATTTAAAGCTATAGCATATAACTCATTTAAAGCTTAGCATATAACTCATTTAAAGCTATAGCATATAACACATTTAAAGCTATAGCATATAACTCATTTAAAGCTATAGCATATAACTCATTTAAAGCTATAGCATATAACTCATTTAAAGCTATAGCATATAACTCATTTAAAGCTATAGCATATAACTCATTTAAAGCTATAGCATATAACTCATTTAAAGCTATACCATATAACACATTTAAAGCTATACCATATAACACATTTAAAGCTATACATAATTTAAAGCTATAGCATATAACACATTTAAAGCTATAGCATATAACACATTTAAAGCTATACCATATAACACATTTAAAGCTATAGCATATAACACATTTAAAGCTATAGCATATAACACATTTAAAGCTATAGCATATAACTCATTTAAAGCTATAGCATATAACTCATTTAAAGCTATAGCATATAACACATTTAAAGCTATAGCATATAACTCATTTAAAGCTATAGCATATAACACATTTAAAGCTATAGCATATAACTCATTTAAAGCTATAGCATATAACACATTTAAAGCTATAGCATATAACACATTTAAAGCTATAGCATATAACATTAAAGCATAGCATATAACACATTTAAAGCTATAGCATATAACACATTTAAAGCTATAGCATATAACACATTTAAAGCTATAGCATATAACACATTTAAAGCTATAGCATATAACTCATTTAAAGCTATAGCATATAACTCATTTAAAGCTATAGCATATAACTCATTTAAAGCTATAGCATATAACTCATTTAAAGCTATAGCATATAACTCATTTAAAGCTATAGCATATAACTCATTTAAAGCTATAGCATATAACTCATTTAAAGCTATAGCATATAACTCATTTAAAGCTATAGCATATAACTCATTTAAAGCTATAGCATATAACTCATTTAAAGCTATAGCATATAACACATTTAAAGCTATACCATATAACACATTTAAAGCTATACCATATAACACATTTAAAGCTATACCATATAACACATTTAAAGCTATACCATATAACACATTTAGCAGGCGTGTTCTTCTGTGACATATCAGTGAATATAAATTAAACCACTGTGTGAATGTGACCCATCACATTTCATCGATACATAAATCAGTAGATGTAGAGTACATCACGGGTCTCTCGATGACACTATAACCAAACTATACCCACGGACACAGGACACAGGACACAGGACAGAGGACAGAGGACAGAGGACAGAGGACAGAGGACAGAGGACACAGGACAGAGGACACAGGACACAGGACACAGGACACAGGACACAGGACACAGGACACAGGACACACGACACAGGACACAGGACACACGACACCACGACACACGACACACACAGGACACACACGACACACGACACACGACACACGACACACGACACAGGACACAGGACACAGGACACAGGACACAGGACACAGGACACAGGACACGACACAGACACAGACAACAAAACACAGGACACACAGACACAGGACACAGGACACAGGACACAGGACACAGGACACAGGACACAGGACACAGGACACAGGACACAGGACACGACACAGGACACGACACAGGACACAGGACACGACACAGGACACAGGACACACGACACAGGACACACGACACAGGACACACGACACAGGACACACGACACAGGACACAGGACACAGGACACACGACACAGGACACACGACACAGGACACACGACACAGGACACGACACAGGACACGACACAGGACACGACACAGGACACGACACACACACACGACACAGGACACGACACAGGACACAGGACACAGAACACAGGACAGACACGACACAGGACACGACACAGACACACACAGGACCACACCAACCACACAGACAGACCACGACACAGGACACAGGACACGACACAGGACACGACACACGACACAGGACACGACACGACACAGGACACGACACACACGACACAGGACACGACACAGGACACGACACAGGACACGACACAGGACACGACACAGGACACGCCACGACACAGGACACACGACACAGGACACGACACAGGACCCGACACAGGCACGACACAGGACACGACACAGGACACGACACACGACACACGACACAGGACACAGGCACACGACACAGGACACAGGACAACACACAGAACACCACAGGACACACAGGACACAGGACACGACACAGGACACGCCACAGGACACGACACAGGACACGACACAGGACACGACACAGGACACAGGACACAGACACGACACAGGAACACGACACAGGACACACACAGGACGACACAGGACACGACCAGGACACGACACAGGACCACAGGACAGGCCACAGGACACGACACAGAACACGACACAGGACACGACACAGGACACGACACAGGACACGACACACGACACACGACACAGGACACGACACAGGACACGACACAGGACACAGGACACAGGACACGACACACGACACAGGACACAGGACACGACACAGAACACGACACAGGACACAGGACACGACACAGGACACAGAACACGACACAGGACACAGGACACAGAACACGACACACGACACAGGACACAGAACACAGAACACGACACAGGACACACGACACAGGACACGACACAGGACACAGGACACGACACAGAACACGACACAGGACACAGAACACGACACAGGACACAGAACACGACACAGGACACAGGACACAGGACACAGAACACGACACAGGACACAGGACACAGGACACAGGACACAGGACACGACACAGGACACGACGTGCAACTCTCTGTGTTTTATCCGGATGTACAGACATGTTAGCAGGAGTTAGCCTGTTAGCATACTAGCTCGTCACCTCACGACGTTCTGCCATGAAAACAGCGCACCGCTGCAGTAACGCTAAACCCGACACACGTAAAGTTATAAGCGAATATTGATCGATCTGACGGGATGAAGGACGCGACCAGAGAACCGACGAGTGTTTGCGGACAGCGCGCGCCATGTTGATGTTGATGTTGTTGTTGTTGATGTTGATGTTGTTGTTGTTGTTGTTGTTAAACGCTCCGCGGTTAAACGCGCTGTAACATCCGCGCTGAACGCGACGCTGCGCGACACACGGACCCGCTCAACTCACCGTCACCCGCTCCGTTTAACAGCGAAACGGCGACGAGGAGCCGCAGGAGCCGCCGGAGCTCCATCCTCACCGGACTCCCGTCTGCGCATGACCGACCTTCGATGCGCGCGCTCGCGAGTCCAGCAGGCGAGCACGCGCAAACGAGGTGCCTGCGGGTCCTTTGGAGTGTTTGTAACCTGCCCTCATTTAAATGATCTAGTGTGTACTTCTGAGTGCTAACTGCAGCTCTGAAATCAGTCGTGCAGAGACATTAAACTGTACAGCTTATATGACATCTTTGTTCTGTTATTTACATGTGTTGATAGTTACACTGTATTATACACACACATAATACATATATCAGCATATTATTTTATATATTATTTTACTTTATTTAGTTTTACACTGATGTTTTACATTGCACACATTAACACACGCTGTTTTGACATTAAACATGTACAGTTTTTGTCATGCCAATAAAGCACACTTAAATTAAAAACTGAAATGGAGAAAGAGAGAGAGAGACATAAGACAAGAAAGGCCCAAAGACATAAGAGTGGTGAGACCGGGGCCAGTTGTCACACTGGGGTAAAAGTGTTGTAACTACCCCACACTAACACTCTTACTGGGTGTCAGGGTAATTTATAACAGACAGGCCCACAAATGAAGTTCAGTCTGGATGAGGTCTGACATTTCTCTCTGCAGCCTGTGAGAGCTCGATCAGACCCAGTGTCACCATCAGGTGAAGCTCAGTGAACACATCAACTCAAGAGTACGACTCGAGTGTGTAGTGCACACTGCGTTTCCTACAGGGTGACATGGAAACGAGCCGTTCATCAGAACAACAGCACTTCATTTAATTACACTGCATCACATTAGATACATTAGGTGAGTCTCTACAACCTTCTGATGCGGAGTTATGACGTCATGAACCGCGGCCGGTGATTTCACGCAACATTTACATCAAGCGGAAGCACTGAACCCGGAACAGTTTCCTCTCGACTGAAACGCGTGGAAGTATTTCTGTTTACAGAGGAAGAGTCTAAGACAAAGCGTTTCTTTCTTTAGATATGGTGCTAAAATGCCCTTTAATCCAGCTTCTTATTGACGCAACGCTTCCGCGTTAGGAGACGCAACGCTTCCGCGTTAGGAGACGCAACGCTTCCGGTTTCTTATTCGTGCTCAGCTTAGCGACCGTGACTAAGGCCTGCCTGTTTTAAAGCGCCTTATTTTATAGGACAATATCCTACTCTAGGGTTTCTGCATAATCATGTAAATACATATTTATATTTGTAAAATATAGATCTATAATGTTTTAATATACAGCACTTACTATGCATAACTCCCCCACTTAAATATTATGTTTATCATATATTTTTATTTTATTATCTCTGTATTTATTTTTGTTCTGTTTCCTGTGTTTCTGTATATACTGTAAGTTTGCTGAACTCTTTATGCATGTGTGCACACAAATAAAACTCAATCTGATCCTGACAGCTGTTAATACTATACAAGAAAAACTGACACAACAACAACACTGTGTACCATTCATTATTCTTGTTATGGCTTATACCCAAATCTCTTGGCTAATTCCATGCACATTTAAAGACATGATGGCATTTAAACTATATCTGTTGTAAGTTATGGACCCTTTAATATACCTTCACTTTAATATCTCTTTATAGTCATTCTATTATCCCAATGACTCCACTTTAGACAAGGAAACTGACTATAACCCCACAGTGAAACCTTCAACTCACCTTAAAGCACAGCTGAGATATAATGCATCCAAATGGGTTAACATTGCAATATGTTATTATAAATGTCAAATAAATGTCACTTTGATATTTTGTTAATGCTTTGTTTAAACTTAATTTTACATTCCCCCAGATAAATATGTATCTGCTGTGTAGAATCCTCTTTGACTTGTCCCGATTGGCTGTGGAGAAGGGATACATCGCCCAGAGAAATCCATTCCATATGGAAAAAGGAAATGTGGTTAATAAGAACATAATGAATCTCTTCAGTGAGTCATGAGCCACTTCAGAAACCTGCCGTGTGAGATACATATTATATAAATATAAGACAGCAACACTAAATACTGTTTATTTATAGGGAAGGTCCTCAAACTAGCAACCATGATGAATGGCCTGAATTAATTACCTACATTTCTTTCATTTGCAGCCTATAATTGGTTTAAATATGTTTTGGTGGATGCCCTAATCAATACAAGTTCCTCTGAAACCCTGTTCAGACATCCTCACAAACTCCTCAGACAATTTCTAACTTAAGTTCTGCAATGTTAATTTTTTACAGTTCAGTGTTATGGAAACAATGTTGTGCTTTGCTGCTATTCATCCCAGTCAAAGCCGCTGTTTTCTTCATTTTGATCAATGGCTGTGAAGTTTTGGTTGATTTATTACAAACAGTTGAGTATTGGAGTATGAACCCAGGCACACCTTTACATCAAATTCCAAAGCGGTCATGAACTTTCTTCATATATTTATTCTCAGCTTTGACTGTTTGTACTGCACAGAGTCTTTGTTTATTCAAGACTTATAAAAATGTTCAGTACATGATGAATGTTGCAGTATTTTGTTGAATTATCTAATTCTCTTCAGCAGCTCTGGTACTTAAACACCAGTAATTGTTCTGTACAGTATGTGAGGAGGAAGTGTGATGTTTTTAAATCCGTGGTGTCATCATCGCTAATGGAAGAGGGGAAAGGGCAGAGCAGAGGAGTGACCTGAGTGAAACCAGGACAAGCTCTGACAGAACCACACTTGCTTAACCGTTCAGTTCTTACATCTGTGATGACGGATCTTCATGCTCTGAAGATGAGGCATGTTTGTGTGAGGGAGGGTGTGAAATCTCATCGTTTCCTTGAGTGACATGCACAATGTCAAATTATATCATTTTAATTACAGTGTTCTCTCATATAACACTGAAAAAAACAATAAACTGTTACACCACTTCAAATGACACAAGGTTACTCATAATTGACAGTCTATCACCTGCCAGGAACTGCTGATGTATGTCATCACAAAAATCCCCAGAAAGAAATGATCAATTACAAGATTTTTAGAAGTACTTGTCATGAGGCATTTGGGAATAATTATTAAAGTTGTTAATTATTGTATTAGTTATTAATATTATTAATTCAGTTCAAAAGTAAAACTCCCAGATGCACAATGATATTAAGAATTAAAAGGAGATTGTAATTATCAAAAATATAATATGATAATTACATAATATGATAATTGTGTTTTGTATATCAGTTCAAAACACAGCTGGATTTCTGGTTCAAATGTAAATTAAAACATTAAAATAAAATTATCCCAGCTAAGCAATTTTGGGTTGTAAAAATGTTTTTCTAACATTTAAGTAACAAAAATATTTTGAATGTTTTAGACATTGTATTAACATTATGGCTTGGTTATAAGAACATTTTTAAAATGTTCCACTAACAGCTTTAGAATAATGTTTTGATATATGTTGCATATAACATTCAAAACATTCCCTGTCAGCTGGGATGTCTGTTGCTTCTTTTAGGTTATTGCTGGTTTGTGCTAAGGCAAGCATCACTTACTATTGGTAATAATTTCTCACTCATAAATGTAACTGGTTCATGTATAGTGCATATTTTTACCTGCTACCAAATACATTTGTTAAGTCATGTGAATAATTTCTAGGCCCATCTGGAAGACTAATTTGACTTCGGGAATTCCAAATTGTATAATAATAATATTAATAATATAGAGTTTTAGAAATACCAGTTTTAATTCATGACTACAACAAGGTCTGTGGTTAGCATGGTTGAAGATGATTTTACATTTCATTCTGAGACATCATTTACCACAACAGGCCCGGTTCTACAGGGGTGTCTGAGGGTGCTAAGCATCCCCAAACAAACAGGAGAACCCTAAGGTGCTTCTGTTTTCAGAATCAAGGTACCCCAAGTTGTGGCTGACAGAACAGAGAGCTGCAGGGATGATGTATTTTTTAGCTTTACATGGGATTTTTTCATAGGCTTTTGGATTATCACAAAAAATAAGCTCTGTGATCAACAAATGTTTATGATACGCTTTTTACCCTTTAAAATAATCTTCTCAAATGAACACAACTTTTAAGAATTTTGATGCCTAAACACACATAGCCAGAGATGAAGCATTACAGACTCAATAATGTTAAGATAAGAGGTTATTGTCTGGCACAAATCAGGGCATCTTCCTGTACTGCACTAAACAATACTGATAAATATGCAAATGGTTTACTTTTCCAAATATCTTTATTTGTACTAAAGTTAAACTGTTTATTTAATACTTAATGCCTCTCTGTCCTCGTTTGTCCTTTTTCCCAGATGTGATAAGTGTGTAATTCTCGTTCTGTGACACTGTGTGTACAGTATCCACCCCCTGAAACAAACAGTGCTCGTGTGTTGAGTTGCTTCATCATTTGAGGTGTTGGTTGTGTTTAACTGAACGTGAATGTGGTTGGGTCACTTCTGTGGTAATTTCTCTTGAAAGGGAGGGGTCGGAGTGTCCTATAAAAAGAGAGACACAGACAAAGGATCAGCATCTAAGAGCAAATAAACAGTACAGCGGTCCCTCATGGATGGTGAGTTTGACATTCACTAGTTTTTATTTCATTTTTATTAAATGTTATCCATATATTTATCCATTTAACTGATTACAAAGCTGGGCATTATGTAAACATTTACAAACAGTAGTATTTATGAATTAAAACGATTAACTAAAGGATTTACAATAGTTATTTCAAAATATATTTTTGAAAAATACATGCATAATGCCCAATTATTTGTAATGGTATAATTTCAGTCTATTTGGTTTAAAATACATCTGCCTTTACAATTGTTTTTTTGAACAGTTGTTATTAATACAATTTCGTATTTGACTTTTGTTCTCACATTTGTCTGACTTTGTTAATTTTGTACAGAGTTCAAGTTTAAAAATGTTGACCTGCAGCAGGACAAAAACCAGCTTCGGCACAAGACCAATGGTCTGAGTTCCAGCACTCTGGTTCTGCGGAGGGGTCAGGTCTTTCAGCTTCTGCTGAGCTTTGATGGCCGTGCGTTCAGTCCACAGAAGGATAAGCTGGTCTTCCAAGTTGTTCTAGGTAATATTATGTTATTTGTGTTAAAGTTAGTTTGTTACTCATTGTAAGTCAGATTTAAAGTAACTTATTTTTAAAGTGACCATATTCATACTAAAGTGAGTAACCTGAGAAGAAACCTATAGTAAATGAATCCTCATTTTGAACCTAAACTCCTGGGTTACCAGCTCAGATCTTTAGGATACACCACCCCACACAGATATTTTTTTTACTTTTTTTACTTCTAAATTCTGTATGATGTGGCCCACGTATTCAGTAGACATGTTCTAGCAAGTATTTTAAGCATTAGTTTCTTTTGTAGATATTTCGAGATTATTCATTGAAAGTTCTAAGCCTTAAAATAAGCCAGGATGAATTCCAACAGTTTATACCACACTTATACGTGTCCTCTACATCTCTCTCTCTCTCTCTCTCTCTCTCTCTCTCTCTCTCTCTCTCTCTCTCTCTCTCTCTATATATATATATATATATATATATATATATATATATATATATATATATATATATATATAAAACTTCATTATGGAGAAAATAGAATTGTACTAATTTTGTGCTCTATACCTCAAGCCATTCGTCTTTCAAAATCTCTTGTCTGCAGGTCCGCTCTCTGTTGAACTGCCTGTCTCTGGGTCTGGACTGCCTGTCTCTGGAACTGCACTGCCTGGCTCTGGACTGCCTGTTTCTGGATCAGGACTGCCTGGTTCCGGATCTAGATTGCCTGGTTCGGGATCTGGACTACCTGTCTCTGGACTGCCTGTCTCTGGATCCAGTCAGCCATCCACGCCTCAGTGGAGTGCCACTCTGGACCCGGGTGTACCCAACCCAGACTCACCCCGCACAATCTCAGTGTCTGTGTTCAGCCCTGCATCTGCATCCGTAGGGGTTTACACCCTCAGCCTGAGAGTGGAGACCCGCACAAGTGTGAAAACACACCCGCTTGGCCAGTTTACTCTACTCTGCAACCCCTGGAGTCAAGGTGAACCTTCACCTGTGATGTGAATCCATGTTATCATTGTACAAAGATCATGAGTGAAGAAACCAACTGCTGTGTTACTGTGCAGGTGATGCAGTGTTCCTGAGCTCTGAGGAACTTCGAGATGAATATGTCAGGAGTGATGCTGGCCTGCTGTTTAAAGGCACACCGGGTAACATGGTCACCAGACCATGGTCTTTTGATCAGGTGAGATCTGCAGGTGTGAGATGTCTGTAGAAGTACACTATGATTGTTTTTTACCACACAGAGTAAAATATTTCAAAGAAGATTTACAGATAATTATTATATTTCAATGCTGATTCTTTTTTCTTAACTTTTCTATGGTAACAAAAAACAACATATTGCATAATAAACAAATTAAAAACTAATTAAAAATAATTTTTCTCATTAGTAAATGAAACAATATCATGATATGTATGGAATAAAATCACTGTCAAAAATAATCTCATGTAATTCTAAACATTTGTGCGTAATTTAAAACTATTGTATGTAATTCTGTTTTTTGTCAGAATTGGATTGCAAAATATACAGCCACAACAGTTTACAGAAACAAGATTTTGTGGGTTTGTTTGAGTACAACTCCAAAATGTACGACTGCCTGTAATCTGTAAACTGTTCACTCATTTTCAGTATGAAAAAGCGATGTTGGACATTTGTATGAAGCTGCTGCAGATGAGTCCTCAATATCAAAGTGACAGGAGAAAAGATTTACTCAACCGTTCCAATCCGGTCTACATCGGCAGAGTGATCTCAGCGATGGTGAGGAACTCCTCTCCTTTTTATCTATTCTCTACTCTAGTCTCTTCTCTTCTCTACTCTTCTCCTCTTTTTCTCTATAAACAGGTAAACTCTCAGGATGATCGGGGTGTGTTGATGGGAAACTGGTCGGGTGATTATAAGGATGGTGTTAACCCGTCAAAATGGTCTGGCAGTGCAGATATTCTCAGGAAATGGTCAGAAACACAGTGCAGCCCGGTGAAATACGGCCAGTGTTGGGTCTTTGCAGCTGTTATGTGCACAGGTATGACAAATATAAGTTGTTATATCTGGTTTTCAATATTCAATATTGGTCTGATTGGTCAATCACAGTGTCAGATATATTTGTATAATGAATGCTAAAGTGTATAACTGACCGTCGTCCTAGGGAACCAAATTGTTATTGTTAGGATTTTTATTTTACGCCATCTGGTCATTTTTCTCACATGATATAATGTTAACTCAGATCAGTCATTTAGATTTTTATTCATTTGGTAAGTATCAAGGTAAAGGGCTCAAATATGGACATAGGGGTCCTGATTTTTATTTTGCATTAAAAGATTGTCTGACTGTACATTATTATAGATTATTGTTTTGTCTAATAGTAATGAGGGCACTTGGCATTCCAACTCGTGTGGTCACCAACTTTAACTCCGCACATGACACAAATGGAAACATGGTGATTGAGGAATATTACTCTGAGTTTGGGGAAAAGTTGTCCATCGGTCAGGACAGCATCTGGTGAGTTACATCCCTAAAACATAAAAGCTTAAACCAAAATTCCCATCAAAATATCAGTCACTGCAGTTAATGTAAAAAGATTAATATGAGCTAATGAATGTAATATTAATAATCAAAGTTTTATTGGTATCTCAGTAAAACCTCCTGCATTGTTGTTAAATACTTACACAAATAAAAAAGAAATGACTCGTAGTTTCAGTCAGAATTTTTACTCAGGACCAGCATTTTTCAGGAACTTTCATGTATGGGTGGAGTCTTGGATGAAGAGGCCTGATCTGGGTCAAGGGTTCGATGGCTGGCAGGTTCTGGACCCCACACCCCAAGAGAGGAGCGCAGGTCGGTCCTTAACATCCATTCTTATGACATGTTCAGTGATGAGAAAACACAATCAATTCAAACTGTGTTGACAAATCAAGTTCAATTAAAGATTGTAACAGTGTTATATATTTAAAGCTAAACACCAGAGAGTTTCACAGCTCTTCCAAATCTCTGTTTAAAAAGTGACTCTTCAAATATTCTGCTACAGGAATGTATAGATGTGGCCCTGCAGCTCTGAAAGCCATTCGTGAACAAAAAGTGGACATGCAATATGACGTACCATTTGTCTTTGCTGAAGTAAATGCTGATGTGCGAAAAATTATTGTACGGAATGGAAAGATTTTAGGAACCAAGATCGACACCAAACAAGTTGGAGCCCTGATTTGCACCAAGCGTCCAGGATCCATGCAAATGCAGAACCTCACCTCAGAATACAAAACTGAGAAAGGTAAGAGAAACACGCACAAAAGAAAATTACTTACTGTTAAAGAAATTTTCACAAAACTTACCAAATCTTTTCGCTTTTTATTCAGATGAAACAGCAGGTCGTTATGCCATTGGTAAGTCTTTTCAGTTTCCTTTTTAGTTTTAAAGTATACAGATTAATGTAATTAACTTAAAGAAGAAGTTTTTACATCACAAGATCACATTTACAAGATCAATCTAATTGAGAAGCAAAATCACATACCATATTAAGATTGTACCAAACATAATCCCTGAAAATCAAACGTAGTATCTCGTTTAAAATTAAAACGTATCTTTTAGAGAATTATTTAACTGAATTCTGTTTTTCATGAACATTTTAATCATTTCTTTCCAGCAAGCAAAGTTGAAGAATCTTCAGACGTCGGTAAGTTCTGACTGATTTATCGATTATTTCATTGGCTGATTTTTTCTACACAGTGTAACATGGTGATGTGAAATTTTCCTCTGCGTGTCTTTGCATGCAGCTGCTGGGGGAATGGCTGTATCTCTGCGTCTTCTCAAAGCCCCTGTAGTGGGAGAAAACATTGTGTTCAACATCATAATCACCAACAACGGGCCCAACGAGAAAGCACTTAAAGAGCATGTAAATGCTCAGAACAAAGAGTACAACCGCAATCCCACCGGCACCTTCTGGGAGACTCATAATGATGTGAAGATCGGCCCTAACCAAAGTAAGAGCTCTGCAGTCTGCTGGATGTGCAAGAACCTGCCTGATATGTCACAGCGTCCAGTCAGTGTTACACAGAGCACCATCACACAGTAAACAGTGTTTACTGATGATCATCAAATCTGAAAATGTTCACATTTCACAGAACTGAATTCACTGATGCCTGCGAACATAAGCTGAAGACATTCATACACTTCCTCATACACTCAACACTAACAGGCCAATGATAAGAATCGAACCTATTCTAAATCACCAATGTTTTTACTTAACATGCATATTATATTATTTTAAAAATTTGCTAAGATTGCATTAAATTAATATTGTTATTAAATTGTTTGTTACGAAAGATGAACTTTTGTAAATGTACAGATGGAAAGATCATCCATAATTAAATATCCAGTATCAACTGTTACAGTACATTAAGAATCACTAGTATCACCTGATAACTAGTATGTTCTTAACACATCATATATCAGGTTATTCATGACTGATTCTTCTTGTATTCCACCAGCTCAGACTTTAAAACACGAGATCTCTTTCAAAGAGTATGCACTTAAAGAGGCCATGGAGGATTTTCTGGTTAACCTGGCTGTGGTTATAGAGGATATGGAGACTCAGGAGAGAATCCTGGCTTCTGAAGAGATCAACATCACCAGCCCTGCCCTCAGTATACAGGTATGACGCTGAGACGTGGACAACAGGAAGCTCCAGTCCGGTTGTTTGCTGTGGTTTATGAAAATCTTATAGTCTACATAAACACATCCATCACTGTATTATTATGGAAAGTATGAGGGAAAGATTATGTGTTTCTATAAACAAACGACAAGACTCAAGACATGATCATGTTTCTTCTTCCAGGTTGCAAATGAATTCTCTGTCGCCATTAATGTGCAGCAAGTTGCCACGGTGACCTTCACAAGCCCCTTCAAAGTTCCAGTGAGTGGAGAGCTCACGGTTGCAGGTTCGGGGCTCTTGGAGGAGAAGATTCAAATAAGGTACATGAAGTATTTTAATTTTCTAAATGTGAACTCTCATTTATGTGCCACAGTAAAACCAAACTAAGTAGCTATTTTAAAACAAAATGAATCTTTTGTGAAAAGCGCAGGACCATAAAATGTTTGTCCATCACTGCATTGAGTCTGAATGTGCTCCAAAAGCAATGATGGGATGTCCTACTTGCTCTGAAGGGAGGGTGGGATCTTATGCTTTCAAAGCTAGATTGCTATTGCTGGCCTCTCCAAAGTCGCCTACAATACTTATGAGTAACACCTTTAATTTCTTGTCAGTCCACTTCCTCTGGGATAAGTTAGCTGCTATGTTCTAGCTTCATCTTGCATCACACGCCTGAGAAGAAGTCTTGTACCGACTGTGATGCCAAACTCACATCAAATACATCAACGTTTATTCATTTAGCAGACACACTGTCAGGTACAGCTCAGTGTTTATGAACAGGGAGTGCTGGCGTACGCTTTGACTTACTGATTCTTGTAGAAAGAATCTATTGAAAAGATTCATCTGAAGCAGTGAATACTGCATGTCAACATTTCTGAAAAACATTACAGGTGTCATACTGTGTGTGTGTGTGCTGCAGGGATATGCAAATCACAAAAGCTCAGAAATGTATTATGCACTAAATCTGAAACATGAATTGTATTCCATTCCTGAAATTATTATAACTAGATTTGTATATTTTCTTAAAGAAATGTGTTCAGATCTCTAACCTGAAATAAGAGTGACAGCACAGGTACAGTGTTGTTCATATTCTCCTGATCTTCTGTGTGTCAGACTCACGCTGCAGCCTGGAGAGACCATGAAGAAACCGGTTCAGTTCACTCCCAGGATGACGGGTGCCAAGATGCTGCAGGCTAGTTTAGTGCTGACAAACCTGCCCAGCATCCTCCATGGATTCAAGACCATCAATGTTAAATAGGCTTAGAAGAGTCACAGGAAATCATCCAGGACTACAACTATTGCTGGTTGTATTCTCATGTTATAAATCAGCTGCTTTAATGTATTCATTTATAGGTAACATTGAATAAAATCATCTATTAAGTAAATAAATGTAGTTAAGCAAATAAATAAATCTGCTGAGTAATTTTGCAAACTGTTGAGAAATGACAAAAAGCTTGGATGGAATCTCATCACTTTAAACGTTTGTGCCAGAATTATTTTTGTTTTTCTGAAAAGGTGTTTGTCACTGAATGTGTGCAGTTTACTCGCTGTCCATTAGCAGCGTTTGACACTAGAGGACAGTAATGCTCTGCTCCTCGCAGCTCAGCGTGCAGGCTTCAGGGTGTTTAAAAAAGTTAAAAATTGTATATTGATGATGTAGATTTTCAAGCCCTTCTTTTTGTCTTTTGATTCCAATTATCATTCATTCACAATGTGCATGACAGGAAAGCAATCCTGCCAACTTAATATTTTAGAGTTAAAGCTACAACACTTTCCTCTAGGCAGAGCACAACGCCCTGGTTGAGAATCTTTGGTTTAGAGCATCAACACTTGTTAGTGACCGAATAAATGTTCACAGTATTCTGATTCATCACATAAGAAAGTAGGGAATGAAATGAGACACCCTAGAACTGTCTCTGTTCAGTCTCCTCCATTTACAATTGAATCTGTATATTATGAAAACGAGAACAGTTTAACTGATATCATAACTGTTATGATCCAGAGAGTGAATGTGGGGGCCAGAGACTGAGGCTGAACATCTGATTAGATTGAGCGGCTGAAAGGCACAGTGTACATAACCATGAGCAGACTGCTTAACCTGTTCCTGCTGACACTATTGTTTAAATTGACTCACATTTATCTTTATAAAAACTTTGTCATCATTTGAACGATGAACGGCCGGTTTAATGCCGACAGGAAATCTGTTTGCAACCAATTTTGCTTTCGGAATAATGTGAATGATAAACTCAATATAAAGTGAATGGGTTTAGTTTTGAATTTACATTCAGTATCTGTTTACAGGGTTTCAACAACAGGAACATATACTGAGAAAGAAAAACTCCATCCTTATAGTGCATTATAAAATACTTCCTAATAAAAAAGTTTCTGAACACACACAAAAATATGTAAAAGATGTGACTCCCATTTCTGTGGGTTGTTCTTTGTTGTGATTTTCTTTATTATTACAGGGTAATATTTCCCATAATGCAAAGCATCTTAAGCTTTCCACTCACAAGTATTTCTGTTTAACACATACAGGAATGGTGCATGTTGTAGGAATACAATTCAGTGTAATACAAACTGTGTAACAAAAGCTTCACTGATATATATTGTTATATACTGTATTCTGCACCGTGTTTGTATGCTGCAGAATAGCGCTACAGAAACCAGGATACAGTGTGACAGCCCGGCCTTTCACATTCTTACTGTTTATAAAAGATACACACTCAGTAATAAAAAGTACATGTAAAAAAGATGATTTCACTTTCCCTTCTCTAGACAGGACAAAGGGTCTCATTTCCCAATGATAACATTCTTATACCCTCTGACGTGGCCCAGCTTGTCACTGTCAAAATCCACCAGGAGTTTGCGCAGGCCGCACTGAGTGGGAGTGAAGTAGATTTTCACTTTGGCCTCCTGCCCGGGTTCGATGCTGCACTCCAGCCTGGGAGGAATAAACATTTACATGTTACACTCATTAGTGACCACACAGACTCAACCTACTTTAATTCCTTGATTGAGTATTTTTAGATGTGAACAGTGAAGAACAGTAAGTGTGGAGAACAGAATCATCTGAGTGAAGCATCTCTAAATGAACAAAACCTGTTAAACAGAACAATCTGCAGTCTGTGGTGTCTGTGATGTCCTGATGTTATGATCATAATGCAGGCTGAATTATCTGACATTATTATGTTCATTGTAATGTATTTAAATGGAACCTATTTACATGATGCTAGTGCTATTGTCATCTCTGCATATTAGTTCAAAGATAAAATATGTCCTGACCAGCTAGCATGAACAACTAATTGTTACAATAGTGACTTCACTCCATTCAGACACTAACAGTTCATCTGAGGTGTAGCACTACAGACACAACTTGTTTGTAAAGTTTCACACCATTTTCTGTCCACCAGAGTTTCCATCACCAGTCCACTGGTCTCAGGGTCAAACATACGTCATGATTCACAAGCAACACACAATTTAAAACTTACCTCTCAGTGATGCTGCGGCCGCCTGTGAGGTTGGCGCCCTCTATGGTGAAACAGCAGCCCTGCAAGGGTTCTGGCAGCGGGTTCTGCAGAGTGAGCTCTGCTGCTAGCTTACGGTTTTCTTTGGGTTCTCCAAGAATCTAGAAAACACATTTTCATGCAGTGATAGTACACAACTGTTTCCATATGGTCTCCACTTGTAAAGTGGAAAATGAGGCTTGCAAACAAATTAGCAGAGAGTGAAGTCTTGCCCCATCTCTGTTAAGTGCAGTTATAGACCAGAGAGCAGCATGTGGCACTGGCGGCAGGTCTGATATTAGAGGACACTGTGAGGTCATACAGAAAGTTGTGTCTGTAACAGGGAGTATATAGGAATAATTTAATCTTCCACCTTTAAAAATCATGTTAACTATGAAGAATCCACTGTGTAGACATTACACTTTAAAGTACGTGTTTGGAGTATTTGTCTTTTATGTGATATATATATATATATATATATATATATATATATATTGGCTGTGTCTGTGTGCATCTGTCTCAGAGCAGAAAACAATCTAAAATTGTCAGGAATCACAGGGAACAACCCACACGCAGACAGCGGTAAAGTGAAAAACTTTAATAAACAGACAAAACAACAACCCACGAGGGGTGAAAACAAGAACAGAAACGGGCAATACAACCAGAACTGAAGAGCTCCAAAACAAAACTTAAAACTGGAACAGACGGAGCGCACACACGGGACGAAAAACACGACCAGACCCACTGTGACCGGAACCAGAAAACACGGTACAAGAGATCGGATACAAGAGAGAGAACACGGGGCCATTAAATAAGACAAAGACACAGACAGAGAACACGGGTTTTGAGGAAGAATATTGTGGTCAATGTAATCAGCTTTTTCACTCAAGAGATATTCTTTTCACTGTATTCGTACCCTGATTTTGATGACGGGGTTGTCCAGCACAATGTCGCGCATGGTCATGACAGCCTCTCTGGTGCTGTAATCGATTAGAAGAGCGCCCAGACGAATGAGGTTGTCCTCCGTCAGGTTATTACAGTACTTACTGTAGTTCAGCCGGAGCGGGACCTTCCTCTCTGAAATAAACACAACACATCGAAATATTGAAATAAGACGCAATAACTGAATGATTTTAATACTTCATACTTCAAGTTACATCTGGTCAGTTTTAGGTTGATGCAGAGAGACACCATCAGAAGCTGTAGTAATGTTTTCACAGAATGTGAATGTATGTTGGTTATATCATTTTTAGTTCGTAAATATATTTTAATTTAATAGTTGACAAATGTAAAGTGTTATTGTATCACATACTGCATTATAAAGTTATCGCATGTCACATTTGTCTTCAATATTGTGCTGTTCTAGATAAACACAAAACAAAAACACACCACACTGTGTCTACACTTAAAATACGCTGAACTGAATTCATATGACATTTATTTTAATTCAATGATTTCATTGTGTGTTCTGAAGCAGAAACAACATGTACATGACAGAATTCTCATCTTTTCAAATCATAAAACGATAGTTCCAGTTGTAACCTGAATCCTGTAACCTTGTTTAAATCTATAATAGCTGATATGTGCACATCTGTGACCACACATGAGTTGAGTTCTGTAATAATACAGCACAGATTCATTTATACAGTAGAATAATTTCTGATTAATAATCTCTGACTTCAGTTAAAGAACCGTCTAATGAAATGATCGCCAGAGCAACACAAGAATCAACACTGAGTCTGTACAATCACTGGACTGCTTGCATTTATTTTAACATCTATGTATCTGCATGGAGTCATCTCACCTAAGACACCTAATACTTCCCTATCTGTAGTACAGGCACTGTAAACTGCCTCTTATTTCCTTAATTACACTTACAGCACTGAACCCAAACTCCACCCACCTGCGCCCGGTGAGAGCTCCACATTCAGCAGATCTTTGAAGCCACACTCTCGCCCGACGACCCCGTTATAAGACACAGCCCGTGACGCAAACACCAGGCGACACTTCTTCTCCTCCTGCGTGTTATTCATCACTATAGCGAACACGTCGAAGTCGCAGCCTTTCCTGATGCCGGCAGACAGTTTGACGGTGACGTGCAGCCCGGCGTTCCCCTGCTGCTGCAGCAGTTTGTTCTGATGGTTGGCTTTCTCAAAGACCTGCCTCTCCTCCACAGAACCTGAATGAGACATTCACCATGTGAAATATTTACTGCACCGCTCATTCATGGGCTGGGATGGTTTTAGTAGTTTTTCATATACATTTTGTTCATTTAGCTTTCATGTTTGGTTTGCATGTTTATTTATTATGGGCTTTACTGCACACATATTTTGCTCCTTGCTCCCTATTTACTGCACTTTATGAGAGGCAGCCATTTTCTAATGTTACCCAGATTCATAGTGAACAATTTCATTTCCTGTTTAGTGCACATTTAGCCATGTCACCTGTGCCTGAAGACACAGAAAGCTCTGCGTATTGTGAATTGGAGTGCATGTTATTTACAAATCCTGTTTATAAAAAGATAGACAGCACAAACCTTCAGGATATTTGTACAGGTGTGTGATGTCCTCCCTCTCATCTCGGCTCAAGCTTTTGGTGCTGATCTTCTGTCCCACTTTCTGGTCATTTACGATTTTTCGTGTGCTTCCATCTTTATACTTTAGGAAGTACACCAGGTCTGCGTTCACCTCAGCGAACACAAATGCAGCATCATACTTCAGCGTGAGTTCTCCTTCCTTTATGGCACGCACAGGAACGGGCCCGCAGCAGTACACCCCTGACACACACAGTCACGTCACGCTGTTTGAACATTCACAGCCTGTATGTTGCTGCACAGCAGAAGAAAGATCAGACACACCTTCACTCTTCTCCTGGGGTGTCGGGTCACTCGCCTGCCAGCCATCAAAACCGGGCGGAAGGTCCGGTCTGGTCATCCAGCTCTCCACCCAGCAGTGATAGTTCCTACAGCAGAACCGAGAACGATTGAAAAGAAACAGTTTTAAAACATCAACCACAAACTCTCAAAAGAGAGTCAAACATCATCAAATCATCTGAAGTCCTGATTAAAAGATTTTCATTGCTTAAAGCTGCAATTCGTAAGTTCTTGTAGTTAAAAAGTAACTAAAATCAGTTTATGAGCAGGTACATATCATACATACATACATACATATCTGCTCACCTTACCCCAATTCACACCAGCAAGTCTATAATAATGATTTATAATTTGAGCAGTTGGGTCTGATCACATAGAAAATGTCTCCAAATGAGAAAGAAGATTCAGCTACCAAATCACGAGTGTAGGTCCTGAGGATGCTGGAGCGTTTGTAGCTTGTTTACAACAGTTGATTAGAATTAATACTCATCACATTAAGAACATTAAACGGATGATATGTTTCAAATGGAGATGGCGATAGAGAGGCAAAAGTTATGGATTGCAGCTTTAAAAATATCTTGTTCTTTATGTTACTTGTGGCTTTCATAAGCTCTCGTGGGTTATTCCATTCCTCTGTAATTTGAGTGTTGATGTTTTAGAAAGAATCTGTTGTCTGTACCATATCATATCTCTGCTGGTACTGATCGCTTCCCCTTTCTCATTCACATACCGCTCGATGACAAGGTTGCTGTTGGTGTCGTGGGCAGAATAGTAGTTTGTCACGACTCTGCAGGGAATCCCCAGAGCACGAGACACTGAGAACAAACCCGATAACCGTGTGAGTTGTGTGCATTGAGAACATGCATAGATAGTACACACAGATACAGGAAATAAAAAATCATGCACATTACTGCTCTAAATGCATAATCAAACCAATACTGTTCCAATGAATGTCTGAATTCTTGCAAGACTAACTTAATTTAAGAATTTAAGCAAAAGTATTCATGGTACAGCATAAGAATAAGGTTGTTACAAATTATGAGGATGTTAAAGTACCTGTGCAGGCCACAGCTGCAAAGACCCAACACTGACCATAGCGCACCGCCACACAGGCCGAGGTGTCCCATGTCCTGAGAATGTCCACACTGCCCCTCCAGGACATGGGGCTCACCCCTCCCTCAAATGTGTCCCTCCAGCAGCCCTCCAGTACACCGTTATCTCTGTCATTACTGTTGATCTGGAGCAGGATGTGAAACATTCATGATGATGCTTCTGCTATGTGCTAACTTACAGAAACTCACATGAAACTGTTTAATAATGATTCATCATGGAGTGACTTTTTAAAGGGTCACAAAAAACATTTTAATTTTTTTCTGCTGGTTAAATTTAAATTTGTTATGCTGGGTAAAAGTCTCTTCACATCCTGATCTATGCTGAGCAATCATAAGTGAAGTGGTATACATTTTTTTAATCAATATGTCTTCTGTGGAAGGCGCAGGACCATAAAATGTTCTTCCAATCATTACATTCGGTCCGAGTGTAATGATAGGATGTCCTGCTTACCTGTCAAACTATGTATGTGTTTAGAGGGCGGGATCTGATGCTATTGAAGCTAGCCTGTCATTGCTGGCCTCTCTGAAATTGTCTACACTATCTTTAAAGCTCAATGGCAGAATTAGAGCTGAGCTGTCCACTGCAATAGGGTTGTGATAGATCACAGGTGTTCAGATGAGATGCAGAGATCAGACAGTGAGGCAGAACACTGGATTTGTATCAGATTTCATGTCAGACTCTCACCATTGCACTGAGAACTCGGGTAACATAAATGACATTTCTGCGTCCAGAACAATCCTTCCCTGGGTTTCTCTTGTGTTTAGGGTTCATGTCCAGGATTCTCAAACAAGCGTCCAGTATGCCTTCCTCAAACTGAAGCACACAACAGAGATGCATTTAAGACATGATGTTTACTGTATTCTTTTTAAGTATTTTTACAAGCACTTTCATGAAGTATTGGGACGGGATCTGAATGTCATATGAAATAAAACAACATTCACATGAATGCATTTAAGCTGCACAGCCACATGTGAAATGTTTCTAATCTTACTTGAGATAAAGGTGCAACACTCTCAAAACGTTTTTAGTTTAAAACAAGTTAAAGTTCAGAAATTCTCAAGGCCTCCACCAGACCATCAAAATAATTAAAAAGGTTAAAGCTTTATTTCCTCTAAAGTAAGATCCTTTGATTTTGGTTGCGCCTCTTCTTTAGTTGGCTGAGCTTTCCTTTTTTTACTTTTTTGTATATAAATGTTTCTCACCAAACATTTTTGTTCGTTTTTTTAAAATGCATTTTTTGTGTCTGAGTTTTTTAGTTGTTAGGGAGTGAGATCAGCCTATCAAATTTTCTCTGACTGTAGATCACATGCTTACACAGGAACATGTGTAACTGTGCTGCTCTGTTTCTTAGTACCTGTCCAAAGTCCCACGCCAGTGGAACCGGATAATCTGCGTCACCCCTGAAGATGATGCCATCCTGAGCCAAAACATACTCCGCCAGTCTGTCCTCACCGTCCATGTACACAACATCTCCTGTAAGTCCCGTGTGTGTATTATGAGCATGTGTGAATCTTCACAGAATTGCGTACATCTGCCTGTGCTACCTCACAATTACACAATAAGTTATAATCAAGCCGGGAGGAGAACAGGACGTCCTCCCACGCATTACCTCGAGGTGTGTGTTTGAGAAAGCTTGTGCGATACACCCAAACACATCTGTTTTTACTTACTGGGACACCAGGGGTTGAACAACAGAATGAAATCAAACTGGTGGCGCCCATCTAAGGTCAGGATGTACCGGCCAATAGGAGCGTCAGGAGCCGCACACACAGACAGGCAGACGGTGTCGCTGGGCGGACTGGTGACTGCAGCACTCCAACACGAGCTGTCGATCTCATTACCAAGTCCAAAGACGGCCCTGGTGCCGTACTGCTCCACAGGCTGAGGGCCTGTCGAAGTATCACAAGTCAGAACAGAGTCAACACTGCAGTATCACACATCTGCAAACACTTTTCATCAGAAAGTCTCCAGCACTGGATGTTGGTATGCTGGTGTCCCACCAGTATTTTTAATTTGCTCAACAAGCTTCATGAGAAAGATTATGCTGGTTGATCAGCATTTGTTGCTGCTGGTGACTAAACAACGGTCCACCAACAGGTACACCAACATAAGCTGGTCTTTTCAGCAGGCTGTTCCAAACCATCTTCAGGAATGCGTCAGCAGCTGTGGTCTCTTAGTCTCTGGGAATGTGGGGTCTCTTAGTCTCTTTGACCCTGCAATTGAAGGGCAATGAACAAATGCACGCACTGAAATTCCATGAACTCCTCCAACCCTTCCCACACCCCTGAGCTATGACTTACAGGGGAAGAGATCATATTTCCTGCTATTATATTATCATTAATCAAACTAAAGTCATAGTGCCATTGTGTGAATGATGGGAAAGGAATTAGGGTACAATGTAGTTATAGTAGTGTAAATGAAAGGAATTATGCTTTCCGATGTTGTCTGTAAAACCAGAGACTCCATAATATTCCAGTAAATGTCTGCAAAAGACGTGTTTGCCCTGAGTGAGATCATACACAGGCCCCCCATTCCAGAACAAACATCTGTACTTAACTATGCACTGTATAGCTAGGTTTTCTATGAAATAAATTACATTTGTAATCAAATAAAATATTTAGTGATTATACAATTATATGTGTGATTGTTGGTATAGTGATTTAAGTTTCAACTTAAAAACTATATAAGAAGATAAGAAATTAACAAAAACAGTCTTTAATTAACAAAACCTCACTCAGAAGCACAGAGAGAAATGAATAACACACCTTTACATTGACGGTAGACAGAACAAGGAACTAATGGGGAGTATAAATACACATGAACTAAAGGCTAACTAAACGAGAAACAGGTGAACATAACTGGAAACCAAAGAAATGTAGGAGGGGCTAATTAACTGAAAGAAGAACTGATAATAACTAATAACTCAAGGAAATTAGATACATGGAAAAACACAAGACAAAGAACATCCATGAAACAATAAACAGAAAGTTATGCTTTATTTATATGTAGATACATATCAGCAATGTGGCCTTTTCTTTAACCTGACATTTCCTGTGCTGCAGACAGATATCTGCCAAACTACCTGATAACATACTGTGACCGTGACTAGTAAACGAATAAATGACTCAGTAATGAGGGTAAACAGTAGATAAGTGGGTCAGACTCAG
>JAZGTH010000095.1:3300000-3317500 GCA_036877525.1 Chromobotia macracanthus
GATTGGCTACCAGAGAATGACATACAGCTGGATGAACCAACTGAATTCGAGTGGAGAACGGGAAGGCCGCCTGAGGTGTCAAAGTTAATCAGAGATAAATAAGATCCAGTTTTCACATAAGATAACTTCTTGCATTAAAACTCTGTTAAACTGTAGTTCATTTATAAATTACACGTTTTACCGCATCCTCTGAGAACACAGTTGACGGCTCTGTTGTTGATGGCCATCTCACTGGGCTGGATGGCCATGAAGGGTTTGTGTCCGATGCCCATAAACACTCTCTCCTGCATACGGATCTCTGTGTGAACATCAGCACAGACCTTCAGGACCAGTGTTCCAACACAACCAGTAGACAACTGAAACTATTACTGTGTTCTCCACTCTGTTCTGCCCTGCTGTCTTTGTGCAGGTGTATTTGCGTGTGGGTGAGCACTTGTCTCTTTGTGTCACATTTCTACAGCTCTTGTGCAGATGCTGTACAGCAGATGAAGGTTTATGAAATGGAACACAGATTAGCTGACAGACGTCACAAATATCACACAAATCTCTATTACAGCACTAGACTTTGTAAACAGCAAAAACAAAATACCACAGACTGCAGTCAGATTCAGTGTTTAGTTAATCTGAAGATCTGAAGATGTGCTTTCCCGCTGTCATCATGCCAGTCTAAAGCTGTTGGAGTTTCACTGATTTTTCTTGCATGACATTTAGTTAACACAGTACTGCTCCATCTCTCATTACAACCACCTCCACACGTCTCTGTGTGTGCAGACATGTTTTAGAGGGTTCTGTGTTTAATTCAGGAATCTGGCAGACGTTCAAGAACATCATTTAAAGAACCTTCACTACTCCAAACCTGAGAGCTTCACCTTCACTTCACCAGACAATCCTTCATTTTCTTTTCACAGTATCATTCAAATTAGCTCTGTATCTCAACACTGTTTAAAGTTCTTCTAACCTGTTTCCGTCCTGTATTACCTTATACTGTGTGAATGTGTTTTGTTCTCTGAGCTGTTTATGGATCGACGCATATTGTCCTTTCTGCTATGCATCTAAACTTTATCCCTAGTTAAAACAATTGCAGAATATCTTCTTTATCCTTCCATAGAAATGCTTCCTTAAATTACAATGATGAGAAGGCTAATTTTCAGAAGTCACAGAGCGCTGTGTTCTGCAGAAGAGTAATGACTGTAATGTAATGAGTAATGAATGTAAAAAGTGCAAGTTATTCGAAGGAAAAAGAGATTGTGATGAAACAGGCAACTTACTGGAACTGTATGTGGGGGACAGGCTCAGAGTGATACATACAAGTGAAGTGAAGTGAAAGTGACATATTTGTCAGATATGGTAACCCATACTCGAAATGTGACCTCTGCATTTAACCATCACTGGTGAGGAATGAACACACACTGCAAGTGAACACACACCCAGAGCAGTGAGCAGCACACTACTGCACCCGGGGGGCAATCAAGGGTTAGGTCCCTTACTTAAGAGCACTTCAGTTGCTACCTGCCAGCGCCGGAGTCGAACCAGCAACCTTCTGATTACAGGCTTGACTCACTAACCAGTAGGCCACAACTGCTCCCGTAAATGAATGAATGCAGCTGTGTACAGGAATCAGTTATCATTTCCCAGCCCTCCTCCTCACATTCCACTGCATTACATGACCTGCCAGCACCTGCACAAGTTACTTATACTAATATATGACCAGTTTTGATTCCTGATGTTGTTTTCAGTGTTTTCAGAGATGAGGTGCCGTATAAACTGACAACAAAAAATTCATCAGTTCATCAGTGTTTTTTCTCTCTTACACTTCTAAGTTCTGTATTCACAGACTACACAGATTTACTGAAAATCAGAGGAGGAATCAAGTAGTCTTCAGCCTGTGCTTGGCCTGTACTTCTATTTCCTATTTTCGCCACATTAGTTTAAGACAGAGGTATTGCATAAATGTAGGCCTTAGTGGGGAAGAGGACATTTTTAACTTGAATCTGAAACATGCTTTGCTGTTTGAGCTCTTACTAACACCTGGAAAGTGTTGGGAAACTTGAGTTCTATGCTCAACAGAGTAAGCCACTGTTTGTATCTCATTATCTGATGAGTTAAATATAGGTTGTATATTTCTATCTTGTTTGAAATGTTTATTTATTATGGTTTTGTTTCTTTGTTTTGAAGAAGTGCTTTTATGTACGACAATGGAGGATTGTGCAGACTAGCTGAGAAGTTCCCTCTGTTATCTACTCCTGAATGTTGTCTAGCAATTTGGAACTATGATTTCAAGTCTACAAAAGCAGATAGCACTGTTTATCTTCTTAAAATACAGAAAAAGTGTGTCAACAGCATGTCAGACAGAGCAGGATAAAACACTTAGAACAGAAGTGACAACTGGCTTTGCTGTAGCTGCAGTGTGAATCTGGATTTAGAGTGTGAATCAGTGTGAATCTGGATTTAGAGTGTGAATCAGTGTGAATCTGGATTTAGAGTGTGAATCAGTGTGAATCTGGGTTTTAGGATCATATGAAATGGTTTGCTCACCTCTGTTGTGGATGGCCTGTTCCCACAGAATTCTCTCTAGATCTCTGGTCCAGTTCTCCTTCACCTCTCGACTCTGTGCCTGAAGTATGTATGTGTCCTGCGATTTCCTTCTCCGAAACCAGATCTCAAAACACAGCCCGCTGTCCCCGAAATTATGGGTCATACCAATGTCTGATGTCTTAGAACAAAAGATGTGAATAGAAGACATAGCAACTAAGATAAAACAGCTATAATCATAATTACAAACAACTTTTTACAATATAATTGATTTTCGATGAATAAAATCAAGTCACATTCTACTTTTGTTATTGTTAAATATTGATAAATTATCGTTAATATTGTTACATTTATGAGCTAAGCCTTCAGTCTTTCATCTGTTAGCTAATGGTTAAGTTTCTCGTACACAGTGCTTTACCTTGAAGGACTGTTTATAGACATATGTGTCATTCCCCACATCAGTTTTCCGGGTCTTGCTGAAGAGAATCAGATCTTGGAAAAGGAAAATGTGACGGTAACACTTCTTCTTTCTGAAGGTCAGCAGGAATTCATCTTGACGAATCAGCTGGCCTTGCTCTTTCAGATTCACCTGTACAGACATGAGTTATTCTTATCAACAGCGGTTAGCATTATTAAGATGTATCTGATTATTTGTCTCATATACTTCACATTATTAATGAATGAAGTCAGTAGGAGCTTGTAGGAGCTCTAGTTCGTCTTTCAGAACAGTTTGATGTGCAGGTGGATGTTTAATTCTCCAGCCACTGAGGCTCACACTTTCTACAGCATACAGTCTTAAAATAAAGACGCTGTGTCTTTTCTGTGTAATTACAGACACTGTGTGTTGTGGGCACTGTGTGTCTGTACTTCACACCTCATCCTCTTCTCTAAAATTATCCTCTTCCAGTCAACATTTAACTTGCAGACAAATATATATTCCTAATTTAATTTTACAAAATAAAAATATAGTAGCCATAACTGGCTGTCTGCTGTTGGCTTTAAAACAACACTCACACAGATGTTTGGGAGACCAAACTGCATCTTCAAACAAAACATTAGGAGAGTTTGTGCTCCCACAGTGAGAGCTTTTTTTTATTAATGGTCATATATTGTTAAAAGCGTTTAGGAGTGCTATTGATATCGATTACAAATGGTCATGAAATCAAATGTAAATGGCCATTCATTTAAAATGTGCCAAATGTAAAGACACATTCTGTCAGCTCAGATCAGATGTGACATTATTGATCACCTGACTCTGATTTGTGCTCACTGCAGAAAATCTGATTCAGACTCTTTTCTGATGTTCTGTAACCTTGTCACTCACATCACATTCCTGAATGTCATCCATGGCGAGCAGATCATTTCCGTGGCGAAGCTGGAACTGGACGATCTCTAACGCAGTCTGTATCTCCATGCGCTCATGGCCTGCATGCAGCCCGCTTTCACATTCCCGCAGCATGTCCTGCAGCAGCAGGCTGTACTTACTGATCCGCTGCACTGGTTTCAGAAGATAAGATGATAGATCCATCTTATCTGCCAACAGCTGCTGTTTCTCCTGCCATTAATCCAAAAATAACAGAATGAAGAAAGAGTTCAGCACACAAACTAAGACCTGTGCTTTAACCATCTCTACATACAGCGACCTTACAAATAAATTGCATATAAATATGCCCAATCAATAACATAAGAGATTATGTTCACAAATGATTAAACCAAGTCTTGGCATAAAGCCAATGGGAAACGTTTATTGTCTTGTGGAAGGTTTGTGTTTGTTACAAATGAGCTTATAAAATGTTTCAAATCAACATTTTGTGTGCAATAATTTCTTCCTGTGATTAGTCGAGTAATAAGCGAGATAATGTTATCACAGAATAAACTTCAGTGTTATACAAAACCTGATCACCCTGTCAGTGTTTAATCTGTACTAACAACCGGTTGTATGTTAACCCTAAAGTAAACACACTTTATCAGCAAAACAAAGACGTCTGTACACTTCAGATGAGCACCCTACACTCAATTCTTCATGTACAGTGTTCTAATTGCTGCTTGCGGTTGTATTTTATCCTTGTTATTTCACATGCATTAACAAATCCTATTAGAAGTATTCGAGTATTAGAAGAGTAACTACAATTGCTTGATCGTAAAGTAAGAACTCACCTTAAAAAACTCTTTTCCATGATCGATGAGCAGTTTCTCGGAGCGTGGTTTGTTCTTACTGTATAAAGCGTACAGACCAAAGTTTTCTTTCTGGATTGGAGAAACAATGTGAGAATAACTGACTGAAGATCTTGAGAACATCAGAACAGAGGTGATGATGGTACAATGAATCAAGTGCAAATGTAAACATTTGATTTTCTGTTTGCAACATTATAGTTATTCTGATTGACTGTAAAAATATCCTGAAGGTAACGTTACCTAGCTGGATAAATCCCCCCCCTCCCCCCCAAAATTTTTAAATCGCTGGCAGGACATGCTGGATAGATGGGGGCAGCAAAAATCCTGATTGTTTTTTGTTTTTGTCAAATTTAATACGACATCTGCTATGATGAAGGTGAGCAGTGTGCTAGTACAGACTCACATGTTTTAAGAAGCAGCGCCCCACACTGAAGGGCTCCTGCAGACACATCTCCAGCTCTTTAAGAAAGTGATGCTGGTGGAAGTCTCGCAGTTTCTCCAGGTTTCCAAACACGCTTCCTCGCTGTCCCCGCAGGTCCTGAGGAACATCAGGGCGCTCCAGCTCAGGCATGTAGTGCTCTATGACATACCCTAACGCTCGGACATACTCTCTCTCTGTCTGGAGCAACTCCTCAATGATCAGCTGAAGTTTACTGCAAGAAAGCAAAAAGCAAAATAAAAAATCCCTCCCTGACACTATCCTTCAGATGTCATTTACAGTACACTGAACAAAAAGATTTAACAATGATCTCATTAATTATTATTATTATTTTAATAATGTTCCCTCCCAAAATCTGAGTCAACTTCAACACGACACAAAACATGACATTTACCCAGAATTACATTTTTTAACAATATGGCCTCTAATAGGTCCTCCATGTTTCAAAGCAGTCAATGTGAAAAACATGGGCTCTGTTACAAACCCTACAGCTGCCTTACAGAGAAGACAATCTCAGAATGAGAGACAGTGAGAGACAGTGTTAAAATTAGTCCAAACGAAATGACAGAAATGTCTACCGTAAATATAAAACATTCAGTATTGAATGCATACTTTAATAATGCAAGCCATAGCTTTTTGTGTGCTTGTTGTATGATGAACAGAGTGTCTACTATGTAGTGCATTCCAAATCTGTAATTTATAGATGCTGCCTTAGGAGGTAGCTGCCTGTTTGGGCAGTAGGCAGCAAGGTGACTGACTAGGATTTGGAACAGAGCCGTATATGGATGTTGTTTAACTGTACAGATTCCACATTTGACTCACAGTACAGTACTGCTGTTACACTCCTGAGTTCTGACTGGAGAAACAAGAGTCTTGTTGTCAGGTTTGGTGTCATTGCTGGATGTGTTTATTTTACTTCTGCACGGTTCAGAAACGCTAGAACAAAAGCTATCTTGGTAAGAAAGCCTGGAGCTCGGTCCATCCCATGATGCTCTTTCTGTGTCACTGACTGGACTTGAAAGTCTTGGAAGAAAATCTTTTTGACCTGAAGCTGCAGATGTCTGGTCAGTCATGGGCTTGACTGTTTCATGGCTTTTGCTCAGAGAAACCTGACAGCTGCTAGATAGTGCACAAGAGACCTCACTACAGCTGACTGTGACTCGATTACATGGTGATTGGTCACTCTTGATGACCTGTCCGGCTTTCCTGAGATCACCATCACTGTGTGAGCACATCTGAGGACACTTCCTGAGTGCTGTGGTCTGGCCATGGTAAAATGTAGAAACACTGCCCTCACTTGACCGCCGGTGGAAAGGGTGACAGCTTGCTGTCATCCAGACTTTTGGTGAGTGTTGCTCTTTGAGCTGAAACAGTCGTTGAAGACCTTGCTGTTCAGTCAAAGACATTTCTATGCAACTGGTCATTATTGGGTCTGAGTTTGGGCCCACAGATGATGTGTCATTTCTATCAGACTTGCAGTTCATACTAAAAGGCGTCACATTCTCATTATTGCTTTGTCCGGTGTGTCTGTTTTGGTTCTTTGCATGAGCACCAGCTGGGTTCATTTGGAGGTTGCCGTCCCTTTCTTCAGGGACTGTTATAATTGCTTTCTGGGTCAGACCCTCCAAGTGGGCCTCAGCTTGTTTTGAAAGCACATTTTCCTTTTGTGGAGATGTTGGAGGGCTCTGATTTCTATAATAGTCCTGCAGTATCTCGCAAAGCCTCTGTCTGATGTCACGGCACTGAGCCCAGATGGCATTCCATATCCAGACCCTGTCAGGGTTCCTCTCTACCAGTGAACTAGTCTTTTCCTCAAAGTGTTGGGGTGAGAAGTCTCTGAACCGCACCTCAAAGGCCTTCAACGTGCTGACACATACTGGAGATCTCATGTTCTCCTCCAGTTCTAAATACTGCATGCACTCTTTAACAAGAGACGAGGCCTGCAAAACACACAAGATGAAAGTCACCTCGGTCGTTTTAAAGGGATTGTTCACTCAAAAATTAAAATTCTTTATTTAAAATTTAAATTAAAATTTTTTAAAGAATCTTCTCTATACTTTGTTTATAAAGGTACCAGTAAGACAACTTTTGACTGACATCCCTCTGATTTCTCAACCCCTCCCGTCCAGCCACCTGCCTCTGTTCTGGTATGGAATGCCTATTATTCTCTTAAAATGCCTGAAATCAATTCCCCACCCTGCATTCCTCTCATTACAAACAGTTTCACTTGAAAATATGTCATATTATGTAAGTGAAAAGGCTGTGAATACTGTTTCATGTTGATTTGAAAAGATTAAGTAATGAGGTGAATGGAGGGTAAAATGGGAGGAGTGGTTGTTCATGTCAGGTGAATGACATGTTTGAGCGATTGTTCAGGTGAATGACATGTTTGAGCGATTGTTCAGGTGAATGACATGTTTGAGTGATTGTTCAGGTGAATGACATGTCTGAGTGATCGTTCAGGTGAATGACATGTTTGAGTGATTGTTCAGGTGAATGACATGTTTGAGTGATCGTTCAGGTGAATGACATGTCTGAGTGATCGTTCAGGTGAATGACATGTTTGAGCGATTGTTCAGGTGAATGACATGTTTGAGTGATTGTTCAGGTGAATGACATGTTTGAGTGATTGTTCAGGTAAATGACATGTTTGAGTGATTGTTCAGGTGAATGACTGTTTGGTGATTGTTCAGGTGAATGACATGTTTGAGTGATTGTTCAGGTGAATGACACGTTTGAGTGATTGTTCAGGTGAATGACACGTTTGAGTGATTGTTCAGGTGAATGACACGTTTGAGTGATTGTTCAGGTGAATGACACGTTTGAGTGATTGTTCAGGTGAATGACACGTTTGAGTGATTGTTCAGGTGAATGACACGTTTGAGTGATTGTTCAGGTGAATGACACGTTTGAGTGATTGTTCAGGTGAATGACACGTTTGAGTGATTGTTCAGGTGAATGACATGTTTGAGAGATTGTTCAGGTGAATGACATGTTTGAGTGATCGTTCAGGTGAATGACATGTCTGAGTGATCGTTCAGGTGAATGACACGTTTGAGTGATTGTTCAGGTGAATGACACGTTTGAGTGATTGTTCAGGTGAATGACACGTTTGAGTGATTGTTCAGGTGAATGACATGTTTGAGCGATTGTTCAGGTGAATGACATGTTTGAGCGATTGTTCAGGTGAATGACATGTTTGAGCGATTGTTCAGGTGAATGACACGTTTGAGTGATTGTTCAGGTGAATGACACGTTTCAGTGATTGTTCAGGTGAATGACATGTTTGAGCGATTGTTCAGGTGAATGACATGTTTGAGCGATTGTTCAGGTGAATGACACGTTTGAGCGATTGTTCAGGTGAATGACACGTTTGAGTGATTGTTCAGGTGAATGACATGTTTGAGAGATTGTTCAGGTGAATGACATGTTTGAGTGATTGTTCAGGTGAATGACACGTTTGAGTGATTGTTCAGGTGAATGACATGTTTGAGTGATTGTTCAGGTGAATGACATGTTTGAGTGATTGTTCAGGTGAATGACATGTTTGAGCGATTGTTCAGGTGAATGACATGTTTGAGCGATTGTTCAGGTGAATGACATGTTTGAGCGATTGTTCAGGTGAATGACATGTTTGAGCGATTGTTCAGGTGAATGACACGTTTGAGCGATTGTTCAGGTGAATGACACGTTTGAGTGATTGTTCAGGTGAATGACACGTTTGAGTGATTGTTCAGGTGAATGACACGTTTGAGTGATTGTTCAGGTGAATCACACGTCTGAGTGATTGTTCAGGTGAATGACATGTTTGAGAGATTGTTCAGGTGAATGACATGTTTGAGCGATTGTTCAGGTGAATGACATGTTTCAGTGATTGTTCAGGTGAATGACATGTTTGAGTGATTGTTCAGGTGAATGACATGTTTGAGTGATTGTTCAGGTGAATGACATGTTTGAGAGATTGTTCAGGTGAATGACATGTTTGAGCGATTGTTCAGGTGAATGACATGTTTGAGCGATTGTTCAGGTGAATGACATGTTTGAGTGATTGTTCAGGTAAATGACATGTTTGAGTGATTGTTCAGGTGAATGACATGTTTGAGTGATTGTTCAGGTGAATGACATGTTTGAGCGATTGTTCAGGTGAATGACATGTTTGAGCGATTGTTCAGGTGAATGACACGTTTGAGTGATTGTTCAGGTGAATGACACGTTTGAGAGATTGTTCAGGTGAATGACACGTCTGAGCGATTGTTCAGGTGAATGACATGTTTGAGCGATTGTTCAGGTGAATGACACGTTTGAGCGATTGTTCAGGTGAATGACACGTTTGAGTGATTGTTCAGGTGAATGACATGTTTGAGTGATTGTTCAGGTGAATGACATGTTTGAGCGATTGTTCAGGTGAATGACATGTTTGAGCGATTGTTCAGGTGAATGACACGTTTGAGCGATTGTTCAGGTGAATGACACGTTTGAGTGATTGTTCAGGTGAATGACACGTTTGAGTGATTGTTCAGGTGAATGACATGTTTGAGAGATTGTTCAGGTGAATGACATGTTTGAGTGATTGTTCAGGTGAATGACATGTCTGAGTGATCGTTCAGGTGAATGACATGTTTGAGTGATTGTTCAGGTGAATGACATGTTTGAGCGATTGTTCAGGTGAATGACATGTTTGAGCGATTGTTCAGGTGAATGACATGTTTGAGTGATTGTTCAGGTGAATGACATGTCTGAGTGATCGTTCAGGTGAATGACATGTTTGAGTGATCGTTCAGGTGAATGACATGTTTGAGCGATTGTTCAGGTGAATGACATGTTTGAGCGATTGTTCAGGTGAATGACATGTTTGAGCGATTGTTCAGGTGAATGACATGTTTGAGTGATTGTTCAGGTAAATGACATGTTTGAGTGATTGTTCAGGTGAATGACATGTTTGAGTGATTGTTCAGGTAAATGACATGTTTGAGAGATTGTTCAGGTGAATGACATGTTTGAGAGATTGTTCAGGTGAATGACACGTTTGAGTGATTGTTCAGGTGAATCACACGTTTGAGTGATTGTTCAGGTGAATGACACGTTTGAGTGATTGTTCAGGTGAATGACATGTTTGAGAGATTGTTCAGGTGAATGACATGTTTGAGTGATTGTTCAGGTGAATGACACGTTTGAGTGATTGTTCAGGTGAATGACACGTTTGAGTGATTGTTCAGGTGAATGACATGTTTGAGAGATTGTTCAGGTGAATGACATGTTTGAGTGATTGTTCAGGTGAATGACATGTTTGAGTGATTGTTCAGGTGAATGACATGTTTGAGTGATTGTTCAGGTGAATGACACGTTTCAGTGATTGTTCAGGTGAATGACATGTTTGAGAGATTGTTCAGGTGAATGACACGTTTGAGTGATTGTTCAGGTGAATGACATGTTTGAGTGATTGTTCAGGTGAATGACATGTTTGAGTGATTGTTCAGGTGAATGACATGTTTGAGTGATTGTTCAGGTGAATGACACGTTTGAGTGATTGTTCAGGTGAATGACACGTTTGAGTGATTGTTCAGGTGAATGACACGTTTGAGTGATTGTTCAGGTGAATGACACGTTTGAGTGATTGTTCAGGTGAATGACACGTTTGGTGATTGTTCAGGTGAATGACACGTTTGAGTGATTGTTCAGGTGAATGACATGTTTGAGAGATTGTTCAGGTGAATGACATGTTTGAGCGATTGTTCAGGTGAATGACATGTTTGAGTGATTGTTCAGGTAAATGACATGTTTGAGTGATTGTTCAGGTGAATGACATGTTTGAGTGATTGTTCAGGTGAATGACATGTTTGAGTGATTGTTCAGGTGAATGACATGTTTGAGTGATTGTTCAGGTGAATGACATGTTTGAGTGATTGTTCAGGTGAATGACACGTTTGAGTGATTGTTCAGGTGAATGACATGTTTGAGTGATTGTTCAGGTGAATGACACGTTTGGTGATTGTTCAGGTGAATGACATGTTTGAGTGATTGTTCAGGTGAATGACCGTTTGAGTGATTGTTCAGGTGAATGACACGTTTGAGTGATTGTTCAGGTGAATGACACGTTTGAGCGATTGTTCAGGTGAATGACACGTTTGAGTGATTGTTCAGGTGAATGACATGTTTGAGCGATTGTTCAGGTGAATGACATGTTTGAGCCGATTGTTCAGGTGAATGACACGTTTGGCGATTGTTCAGGTGAATGACACGTTTGAGCGATTGTTCAGGTGAATGACACGTTTGAGCGATTGTTCAGGTGAATGACACGTTTCAGTGATTGTTCAGGTGAATGACACGTTTCAGTGATTGTTCAGGTGAATGACACGTTTGAGTGATTGTTCAGGTGAATGACACGTTTGAGTGATTGTTCAGGTGAATGACACGTTTGAGAGATTGTTCAGGTGAATGACACGTTTGAGCGATTGTTCAGGTGAATGACATGTTTGAGAGATTGTTCAGGTGAATGACACGTCTGAGCGATTGTTCAGGTGAATGACATGTTTGAGTGATTGTTCAGGTGAATGACATGTTTGAGCGATTGTTCAGGTGAATGACATGTTTGAGTGATTGTTCAGGTGAATGACATGTTTGAGTGATTGTTCAGGTAAATGACATGTTTGAGTGATTGTTCAGGTGAATGACATGTTTGAGTGATTGTTCAGGTGAATGACATGTTTGAGTGATTGTTCAGGTGAATGACATGTCTGAGTGATTGTTCGGGTGAATGACACGTTTGAGTGATTGTTCGGGTGAATGACACGTTTGAGTGATTGTTCGGGTGAATGACATGTTTGAGTGATTGTTCGGGTGAATGACACGTTTGAGTGATTGTTCAGGTGAATGACATGTTTGAGTGATTGTTCAGGTGAATGACACGTTTGAGTGATTGTTCAGGTGAATGACACGTTTGAGAGATTGTTCAGGTGAATGACATGTTTGAGTGATTGTTCAGGTGAATGACATGTTTGAGTGATTGTTCAGGTGAATGACATGTTTGAGTGATTGTTCAGGTGAATGACATGTTTGAGTGATTGTTCAGGTGAATGACATGTTTGAGTGATTGTTCAGGTGAATGACATGTCTGAGCGATTGTTCAGGTGAATGACATGTTTGAGTGATTGTTCAGGTGAATGACATGTTTGAGAGATTGTTCAGGTGAATGACACGTTTGAGTGATTGTTCAGGTGAATGACACGTTTCAGTGATTGTTCAGGTGAATGACATGTTTGAGTGATTGTTCAGGTGAATGACATGTTTGAGTGATTGTTCAGGTGAATGACATGTTTGGTGATTGTTCGGTGAATGACATGTTTGAGTGATTGTTCAGGTGAATGACATGTTTGAGCGATTGTTCAGGTGAATGACATGTTTGAGTGATTGTTCAGTTGAATGACATGTTTGAGTGATTGTTCAGGTGAATGACACGTTTGAGTGATTGTTCAGGTGAATGACACATTTGAGTGATTGTTCAGGTGAATGACACGTTTGAGTGATTGTTCAGGTGAATGACATGTTTGAGAGATTGTTCAGGTGAATGACATGTTTGAGCGATTGTTCAGGTGAATGACATGTTTGAGTGATTGTTCAGGTGAATGACATGTTTGAGTGATTGTTCAGGTGAATGACATGTTTGAGTGATTGTTCAGGTGAATGACATGTTTGAGTGATTGTTCAGGTGAATGACATGTTTGAGTGATTGTTCAGGTGAATGACACGTTTGAGTGATTGTTCAGGTGAATGACATGTTTGAGTGATTGTTCAGGTGAATGACACGTTTGAGTGATTGTTCAGGTGAATGACATGTTTGAGTGATTGTTCAGGTGAATGACACGTTTGAGTGATTGTTCAGGTGAATGACACGTTTGAGTGATTGTTCAGGTGAATGACACGTTTGAGCGATTGTTCAGGTGAATGACACGTTTGAGTGATTGTTCAGGTGAATGACACGTTTGAGTGATTGTTCAGGTGAATGACACGTTTGAGTGATTGTTCAGGTGAATGACATGTTTGAGCGATTGTTCAGGTGAATGACACGTTTGAGCGATTGTTCAGGTGAATGACACGTTTGAGCGATTGTTCAGGTGAATGACACGTTTGAGTGATTGTTCAGGTGAATGACATGTTTGAGTGATTGTTCAGGTGAATGACACGTTTCAGTGATTGTTCAGGTGAATGACACGTTTGAGTGATTGTTCAGGTGAATGACACGTTTGAGTGATTGTTCAGGTGAATGACACGTTTGAGTGATTGTTCAGGTGAATGACACGTTTGAGAGATTGTTCAGGTGAATGACACGTTTGAGTGATTGTTCAGGTGAATGACATGTTTGAGTGATTGTTCAGGTGAATGACACGTTTGAGCGATTGTTCAGGTGAATGACACGTTTGAGTGATTGTTCAGGTGAATGACATGTTTGAGAGATTGTTCAGGTGAATGACACGTCTGAGCGATTGTTCAGGTGAATGACATGTTTGAGTGATTGTTCAGGTGAATGACATGTTTGAGTGATTGTTCAGGTGAATGACATGTTTGAGTGATTGTTCAGGTGAATGACATGTTTGAGTGATTGTTCAGGTGAATGACATGTTTGAGTGATTGTTCAGGTGAATGACATGTTTGAGTGATTGTTCAGGTGAATGACATGTCTGAGTGATTGTTCAGGTGAATGACACGTTTGAGTGATTGTTCAGGTGAATGACACGTTTGAGTGATTGTTCAGGTGAATGACACGTTTGACCGATTGTTCAGGTGAATGACATGTTTGAGTGATTGTTCAGGTGAATGACATGTTTGAGTGATTGTTCAGGTGAATGACATGTCTGAGCGATTGTTCAGGTGAATGACATGTTTGAGTGATTGTTCAGGTGAATGACATGTTTGAGAGATTGTTCAGGTGAATGACACGTTTGAGTGATTGTTCAGGTGAATGACACGTTTCAGTGATTGTTCAGGTGAATGACATGTTTGAGTGATTGTTCAGGTGAATGACATGTTTGAGTGATTGTTCAGGTGAATGACATGTTTGAGTGATTGTTCAGGTGAATGACATGTTTGAGTGATTGTTCAGGTGAATGACATGTTTGAGTGATTGTTCAGGTGAATGACATGTTTGAGCGATTGTTCAGGTGAATGACATGTTTGAGTGATTGTTCAGTTGAATGACACGTTTGACGCTCACCTGTTCACAGAAGCGATACAGATCAGCAGATTTCTGCAGCTCAGATTTACGCTCTTCAGCTCGTAACAGGAAGCCTGAGATTCTGGTTTTGAAGGTGCTGATGTTGCAGTGAAATGTGTCAGTTTCAGGATTCTGTGTTTCTTTGCTTCTCCTCTTTACTGTCTTTATTAACAACATTCCTTTCTCCTTATTCTCCTGAAAAAACAACTTCATGGGTTTTTGCTTTTATACTTTAAGCAATAACTTAAAAATGTCTCATGTAACTCTACCTCTTATCATTATTAATATACAGTTGCATATTTCACATTTGTCTGGTATGGGAACTGCAGCGCCGCAGACCGCAAGACCCTCCAGCGGACAGTGAACACAGCTGCAAAGATCATCGGTGCCCCTCTCCCCTCCATCCTGGACATTTTCCTTTCACGATGCTCCAACAAAGCCACCAGCATCGTAAAGGACCCCACCCATCCCTCACTCTTCCAGCTCCTGCCGTCAGGAAAACGGTACCGGAGCATCAGAGCCCGCACTGCCAGACTGCTCAACAGCTTTTTCCCCCAGGCTGTGAGAGCCCTGAACTCAAGCACGGCCCCCCTCTGAAAAACCTCATACCTCTTAAATATATATATATATATATATATTTTTTTATTTCTCCCTTGTGCAATTCTGAGTGTGCTACACACAGGTCAGTAGGCCGCACAGACCACCTGTAGTAACACACTCTCCTCTATGTGCACTAGACACTTTACAACTGGGGGTACACAATCCCACAAAAGACTCATGTATGTTTACAAGCCCATGCACTACAGATCATCTTGTACTGTTCTCCAGCCAGGAACAGTGCTTGACTTTCTTTTTCCTCGTGCAATATTTATGTGGAACATTTGTATAGTTTATATTTAATAGTTTATGTATAGGCAACTTTATATATAGTATATTTATAATCTAATTCTGTTAGTATTTGTGTTTAGATTTATACTGTTTAACGTCATTGTTGTATGTCTGTATTTATGTAGCACCGTGGTCCTGTGAGGCACGACATTTCGTTCCACTGTATGTCCCCACATGTAGCGGAATGACAATAAAGCTCAACTTGAACTAATTAATCTGCATAACATTTCACATAAATCCATAATTTACAATCTGGGTCTGATAACACATGCTGGTGTTGTATACATCAGTGGTGTGCAAAGAAAAAACTGTGTGCTCTTTAAAAGACCTTCATATCTCACCAGTTGTGAGTTTAGGGCAGAAATATCGTACTGTACATCAGGAGAAGTGTTTGAGAAACATTTAAAAAAGTTGCTGTTTTTGTGATTGTGTTTGGTGATGCTAGCGGTGCAGTAATGACATCAGTCTGTTGATCTGAGTCTGTTACCTTTGCCTGTATCAGAACAGACTGAATATCTCGTAGTTTCTGCTCAACTTTCTGCAGAGTTTCCTCCGTGTCGTCTTTGTTTTTCCACGACTGTTCCTCGGTGTCACACCACGTTTGGATCTGTGAACATCAACAGTAACTCATAATACACAGGAATCACAGGCTGAATTTATAGCATTTCTGGTAACAGATCACAGAATTATTTTAAAAATTTAAACATTCTGATGACAGTAAGACACTTGCAATGAAAACAGGTGTGTAAATAATTCTGTCATTAATGTGATATACATATGCAAAAGATTTGTGACTTCATTCAAAGTATTTTATTGCCTGACCCACCTACATTTATTATAAGTGTCAAATTGCCACCATGATGTTTTTGGGAAATTTAAATTCTCATTTGAGGACTCGACTGTACACTGTTGATAGACTTTAACTTTGGTAATGTAAAACAGAACAGTCCTTTAACTTAACCAGTAAGACCTGTTATTAAAAACCAGTTCAAGCAGAATCACCATATCATTGACCACTTTCACCAAATTTTGCAGCCAAGTAACCAAGTAACAGCATAACGATGTCCACCCACCAACCAAACCAACGTTAACCACCATAAACCAGCAGGGTCAACAGAGAAATTCACACTGATCTAAGCTGGCGTCTTCAGCCCCTTAAAAACCTGATCACAGTGACAAACGGCTCATAAACGTTATAACTCAGCCTCTCATGAGCATCTCCTGAAGCACAACACTGTTGTGCAGCCTGTTTAGATAACACTGATTTACTGCAGCAGCTCACTGTGAAGCTCATGTAATCTGTGATTATTCTTTATGTCATAATAAAGCATTTGGTGATGGGAGAGATGTCGTACAGAGCTGAGTGAATCCGCTGTCTCTCTCAACAGAAGAACATGCTCCAGGTGCTGCAGTGACTGGTTGGATCTCATCACCAGTATGTGAACAGCCTCCTCCACCTGATTATACAGACACGTCACCAACTCCACTGAGTCCCTGAAGAGACACACATATGCCTGTTATGAGCCCCGCAAACACGTGCACTGATATACAGTAACTTCATAACACACCAATAATACAGGCTTTCAAAAAGTAAGCAGGGCAGTTTACAGGTAGTTGACAAATCATATGACCATGTATTTTTTTGTCAAAATTTAGATTAAAATATAAACATTATATGGGAAACATTGTGTGCTATGCGACAAACTTTAAATTTCAAGTATTTTATAGTATATACAGTGTTTTAATATCAGGTCACAAAAGCTGCATGTAAAACAGCAATAAAAAATAAATATTTTACCTAATATACTGTATACCTAGCATATTGATTAATTTCCTTAAGTGTTACATACTCAGAAAATCCTTAAACACAGAGAGCACCATACAGAGTTTGTGAATCACAAACCCCTCAGGTAAACAGGGTTAACTAACTAATACAGTCCAAACGTCATGGACTTTCTGAGGGGGTTCAGTTAACTCCTGTCAAAGATCCTCACCCTGAGCCTGCTGTGAATCAAACACAGTGAAGAAATACCTGAAGTCCTCAGAATGAAGAAATCGAGACTCCTCCTTTCGCATCCTGGCGAGAATAGCCCCGCCCTCTCTTTGGAGAGCAACCAATCGTTTATCTTCAAGCACCATTTTCATGGAGCTTCTTTGCTCCTGAATACAGTTCTTTACTTCCTGTGAAACTGCTTTGATTAGTTTACTAGCAGCTTTGAGATATTAGCATTAACTTGAGATATCATTAGGCCCACCAG
>JAZGTH010000095.1:3322500-3350000 GCA_036877525.1 Chromobotia macracanthus
TCATTTTATCTATGGACAAGACAGAATTAAAGAGCAAATCCACTGGTTCACACAGAAACTTGTATTTTCTGTACTGAGGTAAAGAGCTGCATTCTAACAGATTAAAGGTGCATTCAGTGTTTTTCAGCTTTATTCAGAACGGTGAGTGGCATCCAGCCATGTGGTTGATTTCAGTTTGTATTTAATTTGTGTTAAAATGACTGGCAGTCTGAATTTAAATTATGAGTCAGAAAAGAGAGATGTTTATTACATTGGAAATAGAAGGTGAGGTTAACTGCAATGCATTGTGGGATAGAGACACTATATACTGCATGTCTGAACAAGGTGTTTATTGGGTTTTATTTATGACGATGTGTATTCACTTCTGTGGCTTCTCACTCCAGCTGTTTGATTATCTTTTTTGTTAATTTGTGTTCAGTCTTTTGAATCCCAGTCCAGGCCTTTATCCTTTACCTCACACCACCAAATGTGTTGAAGTGAGCCCCACCATATCTGCATGAATGCTTTAGACAGTGCTGCACCTGTGTGAAATCACACCCAGTGTAAATGAACAGCAAGCAGACCTGGCAGACAGATCAGCCCCAGCTGCAGCAGGCTCCTGACTGAGGGGTCTTGGGAAAGAAGAGTCGCCTGCTCTCTGTTCTCAGACTGGCCCATTAGGAGATGACCCATGTGGAGCTTTTGGTATACTTCACCATTAACAAGTGCAGTTCCAGCCTTCCCAGATGAAGAAACTTCTTAAAAAGAGAAAACAATACTATACATTTACATGTATTCATTAAGCAGAAGCTTTTTTCCAAAGTGACAGAAATTAAGGAGTATTTAACATTATGCCATAGGAGTCAAACAAAAGCAAGTCTGCAAAGAGTAGGACAGTAGGAACAGATCTGAAGCTCGGGACAGACAAACAACATAAAACAGGGTTTATGATTATTGATGCTCACTGAATTACTTTTATCATGAATAAATATAGTTTGGCAGTGTTAAAGTTATGTTACGCAATTGTTTTTTAAATCAGCTAAATGGAGCTGTTGAAGCACATTTTTGAAATGACTTCTAAAGCTGTCCTCTTCCCATTAAAAAGACATGAAACAGCTTGTTCATAAATCAGGGAGTGAAGTTATTTTGTTGCTCTGGTGCTGGGTTGTAATGAATGCCTTCATTCTCTTCTGCTAAAGAAGGAGATCAGATGAAATTCCCCATGTGGAGCACTGTGCATGCTGTTGACCTTTGACCTGTGTCACACAGCACTCTTTTAAGATGACTTTTCTGAAGGGTGTATTTTCTTCCTAGCTGAGGAGAAGGGCCAAGGTCATCAGTAAATCAGCCCGGATGCCTTGTGTTTGTGATGAGCTTTCAAAATGACAGGGAGGATTCCCATGCCAGACAGTGACTAGACTTCGCTTCATCTTGGTGTCTCAGTGTTGTTGTTTTTACAGACAACTCATAAATGAATTTTTGAACGTGCTTTTGATTTTGGTTAATGGATATAACGGAGTTGCTTCAAATGTTCTTTGAAAAATCAAGTGAGATTTGATGAGAAAGAAACATCTGTATGCAATCAGTTAACATAAACAGAAAGGAACTATAGACAGAATAAACTCTTTCTTTGTGTTTGCTCAACATGCCTGTGATGTTTCTCATAGCAAATTACAACCAAAAGTTTATGTCACAAATTAGCCTCACTCACCCTTTCTTGCCTCCTGTCGTCTGTTTAACTTTGGGGACACCAGATTAGCAGTGTGTTTTATTCCCTGGATTATTGATACAGTGGGGATGATCCCTGGATAGACATCACTGTGGCTTCTGTTCGTGACCTTGTGTGACTGCAGACACTCTCTGGCTGTGTCCGACACAGAAGATGAAGAACGGAACTTAGTCCGGCTTTTTCCTGCCACATTTAACACCTGTACAGGTGAACTGGGGAATTCTCTTCTATACTTTCTGTCATTGCATGGGATTTTGTAATCTGAAGAACTATTCTCGTTTTGAAACAGGATCTGACTACAATGGCTTTGAAATAGAGGAGATGTCGGTTCTAAGGTCTGTGTTATCTGGTTTGTCAGAATTGGATTGAATCGCCGCAAGCACAGATTAGCCTCTTGTCTGTGACTGCTGTGGTCAGGTAAAGCCCTGAGCCCCATTTTAGGTAGGTGTTGGGTTTTGGTGCGCGTCTGATCTTGTCTAATAGAGTCGATCAAACAGTGGAGTCTTTTGTCAGATAAAGCCTTATCACCCTGTCCAGTCTGATGAACATCATGTTGTCCAGTAAGGAAGGACTTGTGATGTTGTTTTGCTTGGGTTGTGTCAGGGCTCTGTTGTGTCATATACTGGTCAGGAGACTTGGACTTCTCTCTTGAACTGCACTCATAAGAATTGCTTGCGCTTGGCAGGGTTGAGTTCTGACAGAGGTATGTTGGACTTTGCTCTAGTTGGGCCGAGTTCTCAAAGCATTGTATTGGGTTTCTGTCTGTTTGATTTGGTGTCTGGCCAGATGTGCAGTTTGAAGGTTTGAGGCCAGCTCCATATCCCTCACAGCTTGACTCAACCTTCCCTAGGTCTGGCCTCATTTCATTAACAGCACGGACCATACTTGCCCTCTCAAAATTCACAGGGTTTCGTAGAGCTGCCATGTAAGACTGTCGATACCTGCATTTGGATTCTGGATGCAGGTTCTCAGATGGCTGTTTGTTTTGCAAACATGGGTTACAGCTCTTGTCTAAAATGCTGACGTCCTCTTCACACAGGTGGATGTTGTTTTTTGGTGCAGGCTGAGGTGTCCTAACTAGCCTGAAGTTTAGAGGTTTTGTGGGCATTGCTATTTTGTTGAGGGCTGCTGTTTGCTTCTCCTTTGTGAACTCCAGCAGGTTCACATATTCTCCTTCCAGCTCTCGGTTGTGCCTGCTGTCCCAGGTGTTGGGAGCGACCCAACCAACCGGTTTTCCAGCAAAACTGCTGATTGGGTTTCCTTGATCAACCCTAACCAGTCTGGTACCACCCTCCAGCGGATGAACAGAAACAACCATCCCATCTTCTGCTGAAAAGACCCTAGTTTCCATCTTAGCTGGTAGAAGATCTACAGACTGTGTCTTGTTTTCTGATCTCTTAGTGTGAAGATCTTCCACAATGAGAGTTGCAGTTGAACATGTTGTTGTTTCAGACCAGTAATGGGCTTTGGGTCTGTCAAGAAATTCTGGGCTGGCGATTTTAGTCCAAGGTACCTTCACGATTCCCTGGTCAGAGGAAAGCACACACTGGTGTAGAGGATTCCCATGACGCCCCTCATTTATTTCCCTTAACCAAGACTCTGTGAAGATGCATGGATAGGACGTCTCTGGTATTGGTATGCCTTCGACTGCAGGACCCTCCAGCCTGAAGCCTGGTTGCAGCACCAGACTGTCCTGCCCCAGGAGGTCTTCCTGCACAAGGAGACTTTTGAGGACAATTCGGGCTGACTGATCTCCAAAAGGCTCCACCTGCAGGTAGAAATCTCCAGGACGGAGCAGTAAAGGGTTGATGGGGGCCAGCTGAATCACCACACGATCTCTCAGGCACAATGGCCAGCCCTCACACTGAAACAGGACATCAGAGTAGGCAGCCTAGCAGAGGAGAGAAAGCACAGCAGAGGGGGAAGAGAAGAGCTGGTTGGTTGAGAAGCTAATACATTTTGATCAACAGGTTTTTATGACCTCCAGATTCTAAGCCGTTCGTGCTTTGGGGCTTTCTGTGACATCAGTGAGGTTGACTTTTATTAATGCCATTTATTGGCTTGCACACAAACATTCTTGGACCCCCTTCAGAAGAACCTGCCTCAGAAGGCATTTGTTCTTTCTAAACATAAAACAACATCCTGGTCTATTGGACAAGAATAGGTAGCCTGTGGGATCCTTGACTGAACAGGAAACAGCTTTCCACTGTCAGTGAACCCCAGTTTACTCTTTAAAATGTTAGTTCACCCCAACATCATTATAAACTCACTGTCATGTCATTTCAAACCCATGTGACTGTCTTCTTTTGAGGAAATCAGGAGGAGAAATTCTAAAGAATTGTCCAAAGCCTGTTAAGTTCCAAAAAGCCCCTATAATTGTAGTAACAGCAGGGCACAGAAGTTGTGCACATCTCAAGTCTCTTAAAGTCATATTCATTACGCAATACTCTGAGTTAGTGAGTGGCTGAAATTGTAGTGAGTGGCTGAAAATCTTTCTCCACAGTCCTCAAATTTAATTTCATTAATTTTTGCTGAATGAAAATTTTAAATACAGCATTTGAAACATGTGGACTGTTCGTAGTGATTTTGTGGTACATTATTTGTCCTTTTCTGGTGTTTGAGAGGGCATGCTGTCTGGTTACTGTAACATTCTTCAGAATTTGTCTTTTTGTGTTCATGGAAGTGAAGTTTTTTTGTGGATTTAGAAGGACACTAAGTAAATAATAGTAATTAAATAATGAGAAGTAAATAATGACAAAATAATGTCAGTCTCCTGCACTGACACTCTGTGTTGTACTCACACAGGCAGCTTGCTGCACACTCTCTAGGATGTGTTTGGATGGGATGAGAAAGTCCAGCAGGCACTGCAGCGCGTCTCCATGGTAACGCTCCTCAATGGTGCGAAAGAGTTGGCTGAGAACAGTGGGAGCAGTTGCCTCAAAGGGCGGGTAAAGGGCTGACAGGACGTTCTGAATGGAGCACTCCAGAGAGGACGGGTTCTGATGAGAGAGAGATTTATCCATTAAAACATTTATTCAGTTGATTACTTGATGTGCTGATGTATTCATCAAATTATACACAATCACATATATGAAAATATTTAAATGCATGCTTACATGTGTAAATCATTGAACAGACATTAAAAAGTGGCTTTATATTATCAAAATAAATATAAACATATTACCAACAAAAATCTACCACTGGCCTACAGTACAGCCATTTTTTGTATTATGTATTAAACTGGCTGATCTTGGTAGGTGTAGTCATGAGTAAATGCATTTGTAAGTATAGTATTTTTCAGTACCAAATCAGTTGTACTAAATGAACAGTTTAAAGCTGCCAAAAATCTGTAACTTTTTCTCTCTACTGCCACCTCTGTTTGAAACATAAAATTGCAGAGTTATTTTCTTAAAGTGAATGACAAGTTTAAATTCTGAACAGCTGCTGGAAGAACAAGCGCTGCACCATCTACAGCACGTAGAACATCATCTTTCTGTTTACAAATGGACATTCCCACAAAACAGTTCAAATGATAAATCATTTTTATAAACTTACCATTGCCAGTTATGTATTTTGTTGTTTTTTTGATTTTTATTTTTAACCAAAAAAGTTATTGCAGCTTTAAACTGACAGCCTTAATTTATTTGTGAGGTGGTTTATTCATGTGTGTGACAAACATTCAGGTAACATATCAGGACACAGTTTACTGCAGGCATTATATTTACAAATGGCCTGAATCTTTTGTCTGAAGCAGTAAAACGAGGCTTTTGTCGATTGCCTGAAGCCAAATCTTTTCATAAATTCAGCCCCTCCTAAATCTCACTTGTTCTGAAGCCAGAGAGTGAGACAATGAGGTTTTGGCCTGCTGGAAGTGATCTGATTGGTTGTCTGTCTGAAGGCATTTGAGCTTGTGAGTGTGTTTGTCCAAGATCCATCTCATCTGAGATGATTTACCTCATGCAGAGGAGATCTGTGTCATTAGACAAGTAAAACAAAGGAGAAGAAAGAAAATATGATGTCTGGACCATCACGTCTCTGAGAGGGTTTCTGTACAGAACATGTGCATAATCCAGAACCATCCTTGTTCATGTGCGGATTACTGCAGGATGCATGGCGACCTGTCTCTCCCAAATATTTATCATACATGTATTCCTGCAAGCTGCAGTGGAAACGGAGTGAACTCTCAGAATGTTAAGCTCTGTTAAGTGTGCAGCTTACAGTTTAAAGTGCGTGTTTAAAACATTTTTATACAGCCCTGTGCAATGATTAACCGTGGAAAGAAACTAATCCTTCATATCCTAATAGGAATTTGTGTAGTCTTTCAGCTCAACACACTTGATAACTTTTTAGTTGACACGATTAGAAAACCCGAATGAGATCTCAGACAGGAAGTTTATGTCTGCTTTGGAAAGAGCAACAAACAAAAAAAATCTTAGCAACTTTTAGATACACCTACACGTACACCTACATGTCCAAGTCAAACTTCATTTAACAAATGCTCAGGATCTTCAGTGAAGGAAATCTGGAGCCTGGGCTTGTTATTCTAGACTGGAATTTGCATTCAGGAAACCGTGACCATGTTCTGCTTGTTTTGTGTAGGAGTAAAGTCCAGTCTCTCCTGGAGCCTGTGGCTAAACTTTGTAAATGGGAATTTTAAAGCTCATTTGATTTCTGGAGCAGCTAATAAGTGCATCTCTTCATGTGCGAAGACACTTTCAACATCCATCCAGGAGAATTAATGTTGAACACATGCTGTGTCATCTTCTCACCTCTACTTCAGTCACTGCACTGTGCTTTTAGCTCTCACGTCAATGTAAATATCTGCTGAACAGCAGCTTTTCATATGTAGGATTGTCTGCAATTGCACAGTAACACAGAGGGGGAGAGATATCTGTGTGAAACACACCAAAGCTCAGGTGTCACAAACATCATTTCATAACCACCGGTGATGAGAATCTGACACGCCTCATAAATCACATGTTGTCACACATGCATCAGATCAGGGTCTCCGTAGATCATCTGATCTGTGTGTTTCTGCAGAAGAGCTTAACAGTTATCAGTCAGTTTCTCAGATGATGATTCATTGAGAAAACATTATATTTTTTATATATGACTAGGTTTTATTCCATGTTCTCTAGGCAGCTAAGCAAGCCTTCAGCTCTTAAAGCTTTTTCAGGAATGTGGGTAGTGTGAACACGTATTACAAACTAACAACTCATGTCAGATTCATGCTTTGCTGTGGAAATGTGGAGTTGTTCTCTCTTGGTCTGTAGAAAACAGAAATGTGATATGTGGAAATTTTATGGAACTGCAAATAGTTCCAGTAAGGCACCATACAATGTCTGAAAACACGTGTTATGCACAAAGAATATGTCTTGACTTGTGTGTTTGGCACAGGACAAAAGAGCCTCCTGTGTCTTTTAAAACCCTCTGTTATCACATCAGTGTTGCACAAAGAACACAACAATGTCGAAAGAACAAACAGTCGAAATTTGAAAAGTCCATCTGCGCTCCTGAGATCAACACTAATCTGACCTGCACAAGATTTGTCTTCATTTTGAAGCTTTTGAAAGTTTCACATTTCAGCTGTCAGATTCCAGCAGCTTCCAGCCCGACTCTCCTTCACTTCCTCTCCTCTCTGTCTTCAGGACACTGTTGTCTTTGTCTCCGGGCCACTCTAGTTTAACTCCTCACAGAGGGAGTTTGGCACAATGTTCTGCATTCACAGCGTAATAGAGCATTCTCCAGCCACAGCCCACCCTCAGCAGAAAACATCCACAGCATCTGAGCTGTTACTCCTGTAGCTGTTCGTATGTTTGGCTGCACACTTTTGCAAATAAAGGTTCTTCAGTTCTTCTTTCAGTCAGACTGAGTTAGATGAAGCATCGCTCCTGGGATGATTGTATGCTTCTGTGGAGATTTTAAAGGCTCTCAATGTTCTTCAGGTACACCGGTGGTTCTGGTGGTTCAGTTTTTCTACTTCAGAACCCAGATGTTCATGCTCTTGCGCTGACCCACTTGATTAACGTGATGGAAAACTGCCATTTTGGTTCAAAATGTCACTTTAAATTTGATGTTTTCATTCTGTCTGCAGTCAATAATTCACAGCACAAAGTGAATGTGTGTTTAATACTGTCTGAGTCCTATATAGTTTGGTTCATAGTTTTGTAAGATAAGGGCATGTTGGCTACCTGTCCATGTTTGTCACCTGCCTAATTTGACTAGCTCTTACCAAGTAACCAATGAATTTTCACCAAAATACCGCAGAGTTTGATTGGGTGCACTGCCTATGACATCATCAACAAAAGAGGTGTTTTCCCCTCCCCTCGCCTATTAATTTGCAGTTTATTTGAGCGAACATCTGTATGCAGCTCGGTTTGTCCCTCGTCTTGGTTCTTAGTTCTTCTGCATTTTCTTGATCTTCATGTCTATTCATATATAAATGTCTTACAGACAATGTTATAGTTTGTGCTGTATGTATTATATAATAACAGTCATAAATCAGCGTTGGTGTTCACAGGTCTTGTGAACATGTCTGTCTCTGCGTTTATTTTATAACTCATTTTAGGACTAATATTTTACTGACTTGTTCCTCAGTTTGCCCTGCAGATGAAATAACACTCTGTGTCACACTGTGATCTAAGACTGCAAAACTGGCTTCAAATGATTCTGAGTATCGTATTTCATTGGACTTGGGACGTATTTCCAGAATAAATATTAGCAGCTCAGAACACACAGATGACTGTGAACATGCCATGAACATGAATATGTTCAGAATTTCACTTGTAGTTTTCCTGGAATTCCTGGGACATTGGCACCTTTTCCACCATGAAGATGCTGGAACCTGAGAGCCATCAGAGATCACAGTTTCCACTGCCAGAAATATCATTATTAATGTAGACAAATCTGTCTCACATTTCCTGCTATTATAGCACTTTGGGACACTCAAAAACCCCAGTTTATAGGCAAGAATGTTTCTGTCAATACTGACTGACAATAACTCTGGATTAAACCCCAGCATAACAGATTGTTGCCAGTAGTTGTGTGTGTCGTGTGCTTAAGTGGTTTGTGGAAATGTTTGATCGCATGTGCGTGATTCGTGTCATCAAGGTGTTTTGTGTGTTTGGTCTGATGTAGTTTTCACCCAGAAGTGTATAAACAACGTAGTTTGGTTTTTTCTCCGAATAGTTTGTTTATTCCAAATTATTAAAAAATATGCAAATATGTAAGACTGTGAGTGCAGGAAGTGGGTGATCACTACTGAGGTTGTCACATTTTTAATTTCCACTGTAACAGCAACATCCCTTAAACCTCTTTCGAGGTTCATGGGTAATGTAGTTTGTCACTGGGAACTGGACAGTTAAACACTTTGTAATGAAGTTGGAATCACTCTGACCTCCGTAAGCACATACATCACTCAGACCCCTCAGAGCTCATGTTCTGTACGTCTGTACACTGAAAACATTCGCTTCTCTGTGGAGAACGGTTTCCTTTAGAACTGTGACTTTTCAGAAGTAAACAACTGTGAGAGATCATAATGATATCAAGAAACATGGTTTCTCTCAAGTGTCAATTAAACATCAGACAGTCAATATGACAGAACGTGAGCTGTTATTATATGAGGGCTTGTCATGCAGTCTGGATCATTGTTACATCACATCTTCACATTCCAGAGGCCGTAAACTCTAAGATGTACGCACAGCTGTACTGTACTGTACTGTAGTGTAGCTCTCTCAGCTTCTGCCTGCCAGTGTGTAAATCACTTCAGTATCAGAGACAAAACACACCTGCCCAACTCAAATACAGCAGCATAAAGTTTGTAAAGGCCAAACACCACCAGTCACTCAGAGAGCCATAACACAGCTGATGCTGTAGAAAGAAATGTGAGCAGAACCATCAGAGCTCCTGCAGTCAAACATCTCACCACTGGACCAGGTCCAGATGTCTGAGACCACATTTAACATCTGAGAGTACACCACAGGTTATAAGCACTTTCTACTGAACGTTCTGATGTAAAATGAACTTTTTCTGCATTGATCACTTGCTTCCGTTGAAGCACACAAGTCAAATGTTGTGCTGTTACAAAGCAAATAGATTTGGATACTTAGAATCTTAGTAAGTGTGAATCAAGCTAGTGTACTAGATCTGTTTCTCACTAGTATTAGTAGTTTATTAGGTCAGTGGTACAACATCACCAATTGTGTGTGTGTGAGAGAGAGTGTTTTATTTACCATCCTGACGACAGTTTCACGTCTACTGAGCTGTCATCCTCAAACAAGTTCCCTCCAACAAATCAAATTCCTGTTTTAGTTCTGGAGATAAATTGACATCGTTCCCATGATTCCTTACATCCAAGGCTGCATCCAGGCTGTCTGGTGTGTTGGATCTGAAGCATGGTGAACTACAGCCATTGTGTAGCAAGTTATTGCAAGTTTGTGCAGGAGCAGAACGGCTTCTGAAAGCTGCTAAAAGTCCAGCGCTCTGTGGTCGGCTCACGGCCCTGTTTTGTCTTGACTGTGAAGAGTTTCTCAGTACGACAGAGAGAGAGAAAGTAAAGACTGAGAGGGGAGGGGTGAGAGTGGGAGGAGGTCTTTCTTTCAGAGGAAATCCCCCTGAAGGGTTTTCATACTTTACTCAGTGGCAAATCAGGACCTCCCTTCACACACACACAAGTAAAGCGAACACTACAGCCACGCTAAACTCTTTCATTTCCTTTAGTACAGTTCACATTCTTTTCAACACATCAGAGAGAGAGAGAGAGAGAGAGAGAGGGAGTGTGTGCACTCTTGGCTCAGACCACTTGTAATGTGTATAAACTCTCTCAGTCTTTCTCTTTCTCAAAAACACCTGACTATTATTCACAGACGTTTTCAAGTGGAGATTGTGTATGAGAAACTGCTCATTTCTAAGTCAAAGCAGAAATCTGACAAATATTCTTATTATATTTTCAAACTTTTTTGTTTGGAATAATATGCGCCAATAAATCCTTCAGAAATACTTCAGCAAGGTGCCACTCAACCCAGAATATGACATGATTCTAACCTGACATCCAACACAATGAAGAAAGACAATTATGGCTTCACCATTTAGTTTGGGGCTATATACAGAGATGCAAGCTCTCCCTCTCCCTCTCTTTCTGATAGCATCAAAGTCAAAGAGGGACTATCAGTGTGGATGAAAGGGCCCTTGTGCTACTGAAATAAAGATCAAGAAAAAATGTTCCCAACACTGCTCAGAATCTGAGAAATGACACTAGAGGATGAATTGAGGGGAAGATGAAGTGAGGGGAAGATGTTTACTGGTGTTTGGTGGGAAAATGAGAGAGATCTGGAAACGATCTGTGTTATGTGATGTTCAGAAATGAAAGAGTCTGTAGAACAGTCTACAGAAGTCTGATAAAAGCAGAGGCAGAGATGTTCGGAGATGAGAGCACAATGCTCACAGAATGTTCCAGACAACAGACCAGCACCATCAGCTGGATGTTTGGAGGAAAATAAGTATTGCAGGATGAGTTTCATCTGTGCCTGATTCTTTATTGGAGGCTCTTAATAGTGTGAAATTGCTGTATGTTTTTGTCAAAATAGTGGCTAGTGAGGAGAGAGAGCCCGTCAGAGACGTCATGATGTCAGAGCAGTAGCACATCTCTGCTTAATACAGTGATGAACAAGCCACGGTGCTGGATGAGCTTTCTGTGTATTAATAGTACTAGTGATACTCGCCTTAACAGTTAACAGATTTCAGTGATGGAAAAATATTTCATTATTAAAAGTAATGTTTATGAAATTGTGGTTTAAAAGAGAAAAGACAGCATTGTAGAACTGAGCAGTAAACCAGGATGGAGGAAATAAAAGGGCTGACAGCACCCATTAAAGTGGCCTGAGATAGAGGGATAGACGGACAGAGAGAGACAGAGAGCAAGAGGCATAGACGAACAGAAAGAGAGAGAGAGACAGAGGGATAGACGGACAGTGAGAGAGAGAGAGAGAGAGAGAGGGATAGACGAACAGAAAGAGAGAGAGAGACAGAGGGATAGACAGACAGAGAGAGAGAGAGAGACAGAGGGATAGACAGACAGAGAGAGAGAGAGGGATAGACGGACAGAGAGAGAGAGAGAGACAGAGGGATAGACAGACAGAGAGAGAGAGAGAGACAGAGGGATAGACGGACAGAGAGAGAGAGAGAGACAGAGGGATAGACGGACAGTGAGAGAGAGAGAGACAGAGGGATAGACGGGCAGTGAGAGAGAGAGAGACAGAGGGATAGATGGACAGAGAGAGAGAGAGAGACAGAGGGATAGACGGACAGAGAGAGACAAAGGGATAGACAGACAGATAGAGAGACAGACAGCTGTGGTTGCTGTAGGCTGTAAATTTAGCTGCATTAAACACAAGACCCTTAATCCTGCAAAAAGCCCTAAAGCTGTTGGACCTGCAGGAGCCTCACCCTCCAGCAGGGCCCTTACCCTCCAGCAGGAGCCTCACCCTCCAGCAGGAGCCTCACCCTCCAGCAGGGCCCTTACCCTCCAGCAGGGCCCTTACCCTCCAGCAGGGCCCTTACCCTCCAGCAGGAGCCTCACCCTCCAGCAGGGCCCTCACCCTTCAGCAGGGCCCTTACCCTCCAGCAGGAGCCTCACCTTCCAGCAGGGCCCTTACCCTCCAGCAGGAGCCTTACCCTCCAGCAGGGCCCTTACCCTCCAGCAGGGCCCTTACCCTCCAGCAGGAGCCTCACCCTCCAGCAGGGCCCTCACCCTTCAGCAGGGCCCTTACCCTCCAGCAGGAGCCTCACCCTCCAGCAGGGCCCTTACCCTCCAGCAGGAGCCTCACCCTCCAGTAGGGCCCTTACCCTCCAGCAGGAGCCTTACCCTCCAGCAGGGCCCTTACCCTCCAGCAGGGCCCTTACCCTCCAGCAGGAGCCTCACCCTCCAGCAGGGCCCTCACCCTTCAGCAGGGCCCTTACCCTCCAGCAGGAGCCTCACCCTCCAGCAGGGCCCTCACCCTTCAGCAGGGCCCTTACCCTCCAGCAGGAGCCTCACCCTCCAGCAGGGCCCTTACCCTCCAGCAGGAGCCTCACCCTCCAGTAGGGGGCCAACCCCGTTCTCTGATCGCCCACATATTCACTCTCTCGTTCTCCTTAGTGAGTGTAAATACTTAAAGCATCTTTCATGTGTCTTTGTAAACAGGCATAATAAACTATAATAAACAAGCCATTATCCTTTCATCAGAGTTATAAATATATGCACAGTTGTTTACAGTCACAGTATTGAGTGAATTAGAGTGAATCCCCTTTAGACCAGCACTAATCCTGAAATGATATGTGCTGTTTTGCCTGAATTAACAGTATAAACACACTTAAGGAAACCAACATGACCAGATTTTCAAGATTTACAAATCTAAACAAGACCTCCTTTTGGGGACGTCCTCATTGCGTGTGGCTTTGGGTTTGGTTAGTGTTTATAGCTAGCTGTGTTTGAACATGTCTGCGTGTGTAATGTGCATGAGAGAGAGTTTGACCAGTTACAATGAGTGTCCCTATCAGATGTTTAGCTTGCACAATTTAGAGTGTGTATGTTGAAACACGTGTTCAGGTTTTGATGGTTTACAGTCTGATTTTCCATGTGAACTCCTCAATAGATAATGTATCCTAAACATACATTTATATATCTGTCTTTATAGTAATAAAGCAGGACACTTCTGATCATCACTATTGTGTCAAATTTAACGTTCACTGTTTTTAGGAAAGGGGTTTGCTTTTAACGATGTGTGCTGGTGAAGAGCAAAACAACAGACTGTTTTCTGCATTTCAATCAAAGCCAGGAAAGAATGAGGTAGAGAAGTATTTGTAATCTGAAATCGTCTTTGTATCATGAATCTTATGCAGCTTTGAGACCTTCCAGAACACTCTTGCAGTCATAATGTGATTTCTCCTGGGCAGTTTATTCCTTTCTTGTCCCATTTAGACAAAAAGAGGAATCTGTTTTATCTTTATGTGGAATGATGAAAATTCCCTTGATTGATGGTTATCAGGGGTCTTTAAATCGTCTTCATGTTAGCTGCAGGGGAAAGAAGCTCTTACTCGCAGCCTTCAGTTAAATCTAAGATTAAATCACTGGATGTGTGCTGGTTCATCAGAAGCTGAACTGAAGAGAAAGAGCTCACAGTCAGCAGAATTCAGCACAGCCTTTCCTAATGACACTTTCTCAGGGCGTCTGGCTCAGGACTAGTTCATGACCTCACCTTATGTTTAATAACACAGAGTGTCACATCATTAGCTTAGCAAGATGCTAAAGGCAGGTCGGTCTGAACAGTTTCAGACACGTAAATGCAGGTGTGTGGGTTTGTGTGCATGTTAGGGTGTGTGTGTGTTGGGGTGTTAGTGTGTGTGCACGGGTGTGCGTGTGTTAGGGTGGGGCTGGGATTTGAACAGAGGTCTTAGTTTCAGTAAGACAATGTCAGTGTTTGAATGTGTTTGTCATGAAGGTTCTGTCTGTTGTTGAGAGAAACCAGCTTAACTAGAGCTGGACAATGATTCAGTCCTTCAGATCCATGGTCATTCTGTGATTGTGTGTGAAGTGTACCAGGAGAATTATTATATAACCAAAGCCACAGTTTCATCAGTCATGAAAATATGAAGATAAATGAGTATGAAGACATGTATGTGCTGAGGGTGATTTAGAGAGAAACCGAGTCATTTTTTCATGGTGTCCTGATATCTTCCTCTGTCTGTCCTGCAGCTGCACTCACACTACACATGATGGTGTAGAAAACCTATTCACCTCACTAAAACAAGAACTTAAATTAGTTTAAGATTCTTTCCTAACTGCTGCTGAGCTGGTTTAAGTTCGGTAAGCTGGTTTTTCACTCTGACCAGTTAATAAAAGATCAAAACCAAATTAAGCTGGCCAGGCTAGAAGACCAGCAAGATTTTTATAAGCACAGTGTTATATGTATAGTGTATTTACATATACAAATGTTTCCAAGTATTTGTAAATGTGCAATTTTAAATAGTGCACCATCACTTACTGCCATAGAAACCATTGCAACATTTGGTTCTCCTGTAGCTCAGTGGTAGAGCATTGCGTTAGCAGTGCAAGAGATTGTGGGTTCGATTCCCAGGGAGCACATGTAGTGACAAAAATGTATAACTTGAATGCACTGTAGGTCGCTTTGGATAAAAGCATCTGCCAAATGTGTAAATGTAAATGCAACACACATGGACAAAAGCAAAAGCAGTGGTTGTACCACATGTCACGTTGCTGTTTCATTCACTCACTATGGACCATGATTATTTACATTTTACAATTATGCATTTGGCAGACGCTTTTATCCAAAGCAACGTACAGTACGTTCAAGTTATATGTTTGTTTTGTCGTGCATGTGTTCCTTGAGAATCGAACCCACAACCTTTGCATTGCTAATGCAATGCTTTACCTACTGAGTTGGGCTTTGTTAATGTTTGTGTTTTTTCTTAATAAACTGTGCTTGGTTTCTACTCTGCTTGCCTGCAGTGGATCTATTCCTGAAATTATGTTCCCCGCGGCTAATTCAATTAGAATGACATAAAATAATGCGATCAAACGTACAGTTAATGAAACTTTCATTCATTACCTCATGCATGAACATGATTCGTGAATTCCCTGTGATTGATTTCTTTCGTTTTTGGAAGGTGAAGACGCATCTTCCATCTGTCCATATTGTTGTTTTATTATTGCCTTTATTATTGTTTTGAAAATGCAACCTCTATGAGTAAAAATTACATATTGTGCCTTTAAGCTGGTTTGCTCCACAGCTAGGCTTAATGTGATGAACATTAAAAATACTATCATTAAAATACCTGTTGTGTTTCCTTTTTCTCCTTCTTAAAGAGAAAACACAATTCTCCTTGTGTAATGCTGAAGATATGAGTACATTCAGCACACACACCAACACACACAATGGAAAAAAATTCTAATTCAATTTGGCATTTTAAATTGTTGCAGATGCGCCTCTGGTGGTTCAGATACACAGACATAAGGTGTGTTACTACTTATGCTTGTGTGTGTTTGTTGGATGTGAGAGAGAGTGTCTGTATAGAAGCTGGTCAGTCTTGTGCCGCAGAAGCCAAAGGAAACAGTTGTGAACTACATGAAGATTCTGTCCACACCAGTAAACAGCACAGAGCTGCTGACCTTACAGTGACCTTTGTGTTTCCTGCATTCATAATGAGAGAAACTCTTAAAGTCGCAGTCACACTTTGAGCATGCAGAGCTTGATCAGACACGCAAGGTGTGTAATCTGAGCTGAAATGCCATCTAGAGGGCTGCAGAACATTATGATTGTAAGAAGATTACGGACACTCATCCATCTGAGGTGAGAGAGCTTTACAGTTACCAGACACGGAGGAAGAAGTGTAGTGAATCTGGGCTGGAGGACATCCTGTGTGCATGCAGGAACATCACGAGAGGGTTTCACATGCAAGTCCGCATTCATGTCTCTGTGAGCTCTGTAATTGTGCAAAGAGGAACCTGTGTCTGTCAGTCATACACAGAGATCTGTCTCAAACTGTCTCCATTTGTTCTCATTAGTCTGTCAGTCATACACAGAGAAACTGCATCTGTCTCACAATGTCTCCATTTGTTCTAGTCCTGAGTCATCACAAACCAGCCTGATCACCTCCAGACCTGTGAACAGAATTGACTTCTCTTTTTTCAGCTTTTCACACACACACACACACACACACACACACACACACGGCCTGATATGGTTGTGTGACAAACAGATGAACTTGTGAGCTTTGGAGAACAGGTGATAGATAAAACTGTGACTTTTATTTAAAGTTGACATGAAATCAAAAGTAACTTGATTCACGTTCCTCTTCTTTTATATAATTATAACTTAATAATTGTTGATTGACGTTTTAGGCCTCATGCTATTGGTTAATGTTACCCAGTATTTGAATACGAATAAACAAGATGTCTGCTAAGCAATGCAGTTCATTTCATAAATGTAGCTTGTTTGCAGTTGCTAGGCAACATAGGAACGTGGTGCATTAATGCAGAATGTTCAGTTTATACTCTTCCTACAATGTCTCTGAACATTATACAATTATATTGGTTTGGACCTGTCATATAGAGCCCGTTTGATATGGGATCACAAATCAAGCAATAATAATTGTAAATATAAACTTTAATAAATTTGTTTTAAATTTTATTGCACAAAACTGAGACATGAATGCCAAGTTTAGATTGAAATATTTCTTACTCTGTTTATTGTTCTCTCTGACATTTGTTGCTCATATTTTCACTTCATGTACGCTTTTTCAGTTGTCCATGTCACTCTTGTTTCCACATTCTGCACTTTCCAAATGTTGCAGTTTGAGTTTCATGTATATCAGGGCAGACTGTAGTGCCACCATTGGTCCACTGTTCTAGATTGACAGCAGCTCAAGCCAATCAATCAAAAAGGGCAGTTCACATCACTATAATGTGACTCACGGCTGCTGATGCTCACTCATAGAAATTATTCTGAAATGACCTGGAAATAAATGTGACAAATGAAGAGTAACAAAACTTTACATTTGAAAGTTTATGGCATTTCACTTTGCTTGTAAAACTCATATTTTTCTGAAAACAAAACCTCATTAATATTATTTTGGCAAAGTTTTACATTCGCAAGAGTAACTCAAAAAAGTCCTTTTATATTAACATTTCTTATGCTGGTTTCACTAATTTTAATGAAACCTTTTCAAACATCGAAACACAAGATAAGAAGCTTGTTATTTTGTTGATCCGTGACTGCAGTATTTTAGGCAGGAAAAGTACTCTATAGTTTGACTTGATTCTGATGAATTCAATCAAGTCTCATCCTTTTCTTGTAACCAAACCCGTTTATCACTCTGAAATATGTAAGTTTAAGGCAGTGAAAGGTGTTGTGAAGAGTGTTTTAAGTTAGAAGGAGTTTGAGGACACAGCTGTCCTGCACTATGACAGATTACACACTAACAGCCTTTATACAAAGGTATAAAGGAGGGAGGGGATATACAGCCTGTATATCCCCTCCAGACAGGAATTATTTTGTCTTGGGTTCATTGGTTGATAACACTGATTATTTCTCGGGCCTCTGAAGAGATTAGACAGACAGTCATAACTTCCTGTACAATCACACTAAGATGGTGATAACGATGACATCACGTCTGCCTCCTTGACTGTGGGCATGTCAGACAGACTTTATCAGGAGACGAGAGATTGGGCTCGACTTCATAAAACAAGCAAAGGTTTCACTTGTATTGTTTCTGTTAGAGCAACGTGTTGTCTACATCAGCAGCTAGTTTCCTAGCTATATATGCTATATATTGTTAAAAAACATTGTAACATTTCTGGCTAACTTCTACAGAACATTAGCCAGTGTTCTGAGAACATTCCCTGTTAGCTGGGTTCTGTCAGTTTAAGATATCTTTATGTCTTTTAAAATGCTGCTCGTCCAATCAGATTAAAGGACTGAAACTGTGGTATAAAAATAATAATTTAATATTTATCATCTGCATTTCTCTTGCTGTGGCTGCTGTTTTGAATGGATAATTTCACTGAGCTTGTCTCAATGCATTCTGGGATTGTCTTGTTCATAAAGAATATATGTAATTGGCTTTTGTATTTGTATTTATTATTAAATACAATTATTAATCTATTATTATTATTGTATTTATGCTGCCTGACCATATAAAACAGTGACGCCTTAAAACATTAGCTAGTGTACGCATATGGCTGTCCGGGTTTTGGACAGCATCAGTGTTCAGTTACCTCATGTTACCTGATGTAATGTGCACTAGGAACACACCCTTAAATCAACAAGATCTGAAAAGATTGAAATGGCTCTTTCAAACGTGCCTCATCCGCTGTGTATTGTTTCATATTCTGTTCATATGTTAAAGGAGGAAAGACTTCAGTAAACGTAGCTGCTAATTCAGTGAAAGCAGTGAAAACAATCCAACCTCTCAGCAGGAGAATGAATTGAGAATGAATTGAGATTATGAGCTCTTATTGTGCCTGCAGCTGCATTTACATAAACCTGAACATTCCCTTTCAGAAGAGCATTCACATCAGATCATTTATCATTATTCTCCCAGCGAAAACAGTGTCTTTATTCTGTGAATCCATTTCCCAGAATGTCGCTCATTTCCAGTGCTGCTTTACTGAGCTGAGAAATACAGTTTCATACTGATGATAACTGTACTGAGCACTGTAACTGTACTGAGAACTGTTACTGTATTGCATGTATTACACCAGCACACTGCTGGAAGTTCAATATATGAAAATGAGAGTTTATGGAAAACACACACACTGTGTGAAACACACACACTGACAGCAGAAATAACACACGCTGAAAACACAGTCCCTGCTGGAAATACTGCCATTTATGGACATATTTAATAATACATAAAAGAGGGAATTATCATTCACTGTCACTATGGCTTGTCTGAAATAACCTCATGAATGATTAATTCAGTTATCACAAAAGATCTGAACAGTATTTAGATAAAACAGGAGTTGTAGCTTTGGGATCAAACTACTTCAGACTAACACAATCCAGAACTCTTCTTATAGTAACCAAGTAACACACAGCAGTTACAATCAGATGATGAAAACTCTCTCACTCACCCTGAGCTGTTGTTCTGATCCGATCTCTCAGTCACTCTGATCTGATCTGACTAACTGCATGTGTCTTAACTCCAGCGACAGAACAGAGGCAGGTGTGTGTGTGTGTCTGTGTGTGTGCGTGTGTCTGTGTGTGTTTGACTGTGTCTGTGTGTGTGTGTGTGTTTGACTGTGTCTGTGTGTGTGTGTGTCTGTGTGTGTTTGACTGTGTCTGTGTGTGTGCGTGTGTCTGTGTGTGTGCGTGTGTGTGTCTGACTGTGTCTGTGTGTGTCTGTGTGTGTTTGACTGTGTCTGTGTGTGTGTGTGTGCCTGTGTGTGTGTGTGTCTGTGTGCGTGCGTGTGTGTGTCTGTGTGTGCGTGTGTCTGTGTGTGTGCGTGTGTGTGTCTGACTGTGTCTGTGTGTGTTTGACTGTGTCTGTGTGTGTGTGTGTGTGTGTGTGTGTGTGTGTGTGTCTGTGTGTGTTTGACTGTGTTTGTGTGTGTATGTGTCTGTCTGTGTTTGACTGTGTGTGTGTGTCTGTGTGTGTTTGACTGTGTCTGTGTGTGTGTGTCTGTGTGCGTGCGTGTGTGTGTCTGTGTGTGTTTGACTGTGTCTGTGTGTGTTTGACTGTGTTTGTGTGTGTATGTGTCTGTCTGTGTTTGTGTGTGTGTGTGTCTGTCTGTGTTTGACTGTGTCTGTGTGTGTGTGTCTGTGTGTGTGTGTTTGACTGTGTCTGTGTGTGTTTGACTGTGTTTGTGTGTGTGTGTGTCTGTCTGTGTTTGACTGTGTCTGTTTGTGTGTGTGTGTGTGTGTGTGTCTGTGTGTGTGTGTTTGACTGTGTCTGTGTGTGTCTGTGTGTGTTTGACTGTGTCTGTGTGTGTGTGTCTGTGTGTGTTTGACTGTGTTTGTGTGTGTATGTGTCTGTCTGTGTTTGACTGTGTCTGTGTGTGTGTGTCTGTGTGTGTTTGACTGTGTCTGTGTGTGTGCGTGTGTGTCTGACTGTGTCTGTGTGTGTGTCTGTGTGTGTTTGACTGTGTTTGTGTGTGTGTGTGTGTCTGTGTGTGTGAGTGTGTGTCTGTGAGTGTGTGTGTCTGTGTGTGAGTGTGTCTGTGTGTGTGTGTCTGTGTGTGTTTGACTGTGTTTGTGTGTGTGTGTGTGTGTGTCTGTGTGTGTGAGTGTGTGTGTGAGTGCGTGTCTGTGAGTGTGTGTGTCTGTGTGTGAGTGTGTCTGTGTGTGTGTGTGTCTGTGTGTGTTTGACTGTGTTTGTGTGTGTGTGTGTCTGTGTGTGTGAGTGTGTGTGTCTGTGTGTGTCTGTGTGTGTGCGTGTGTGTCTGTGTGTGTGTGTGTTTGACTGTGTCTGTGTGTGTGTGTGTGTGTGTCTGTGTGTGTGTGTCTGTGTGCGTGTGTGTCTGTGTGTGTGTCTGTGTGTGTGTGTTTGACTGTGTCTGTGTGTGTGAGTGTGTGTCTGTGTGTGTGAGTGAGTGTGTGAGTGTGTCTGTGTGTGTGTGCGTGTGTGTCTGTGTGTGCGTGCGTGCGTGTGTCTGTGTGTGCGTGCGTGTGTCTGTGTGTGTCTGTGTGAGTGTGTGAGAGTGAGTGTGAGTGTGTGTGTGTGTGTGTGAGAGTGAGTGTGTGTCTGTGTGTGTGTGCGTGTGTGTCTGTGTGTGCGTGCGTGTGTCTGTGTGTGTGTGTGTGTGTGGAGTGTTGTAGTGAGTGTGTGTGTGTGTGTCTGTGTGTGTGTGAGTGTGTGTGTGTGAGAGAGAGTGAGTGTGTGTGTGTGTGTGTGTGAGTGTGTGAGAGTGAGTGTGTGTGTGCCTGTGTGTGTGTGAGTGTGTGTGTGAGAGAGAGTGAGTGTGTGTGTCTGTGTGTGTTTGACTGTGTTTGTGTGTGTGTGTGTCTGTGTGTGTGAGTGTGTGTGTCTGTGTGTGTGCGTGTGTGTCTGTGTGTGTGTGTGTCTGTGTGTGTTTGACTGTGTCTGTGTGTGTGTGTGTTTGTGTGTGTCTGTGTGTGTGTGCGTGTGTGTCTGTGTGTGTGTGTCTGTGTGTGTGTGTTTGACTGTGTCTGTGTGTGTGAGTGTGTGTCTGTGTGTGTGAGTGTGTGTCTGTGTGTGTGTGTGTGTGTCTGTGTGTGCGTGCGTGTGTCTGTGTGTGTGTGAGTGTGTGAGAGTGAGTGTGTGAGAGTGAGTGTGTGTGTGTGTGTCTGTGTGTGTGTGTGTGTGTGTGTGTGTGTGTGTGTGTGTGTGTGAGAGAGAGTGAGTGTGTGTGTGTGTGTGTGTGAGTGTGTGAGAGTGAGTGTGTGTGTGTGTGTGAGTGTGTGTGTTCCATGCTAAACCCCAAAACATTCTGCATGATTTTGAAATCCATTGCTTTAACATTATGACAGGTTTTCCTACCAAACATGATGTCACTTCCTGGAAGATGACGTATTTAAGGAAGTCGCTTTTTTAGTTATAAATGGTAATAAAAACATTTTCTCCGTCTGTGCAGCAAGCATTTAAAAATCCCCTCTTGATAGAATGTGTTTTACTGGCAACATCATCCACTAGATGGAGCCAGTGAGCCATGTGTTACAACAGGAAGCATAACTCATATTTGCTTAAATGAGAGACATTTTGCTTTATGTGTCAGACACAAATGAATGAATGATGAAAGTTATATTTGACAGGAATGACGTGTGTGTGTGTGTGTGTGTGTTACACTGGGTATGTATGAATGAAGATATGCTGTAGATCTTCAAGGTCAGGTGTTGTCCTGTGACTGAAGATGGAAACACATTATCATATAATAACACAGTATCATACTCTGTATGGACTGGAAGTAGATCACTGTGTTTTTTGTCACATGTCTGGGAGCTCTGAGAGCGTGTGCTGCATGTGACTCAGATTCATTCACATTCATTCAGGCTCTCTGGTGGCTTCTGTGGCCTGTTTAGTCCAGTGTGAACTTCACAAGATTCTGAAAGAGAGAAATCATCATGTCCTCCTTAGAGTAAATCGAGCTGCTTTAAGATCACACGTAGAACACTACAGCCCAGCCCCGCTGAGGTGGAGTGTGACAAATCTTCACCTGTCTTCTGGGTAGAGGGAAGCTGAATTTGGGTCAGAGAACCGTTGGAGAGCTCCGCACACACACACACAAATGCTCTGGGTGATTCTTTACAGCCGCACTGCAGATAGGCAGAACAGGAAGTGACCTGTTTGTGTTGTTAAGAGCACAGCAGCTCTGCTCTGATGCTGATCAGGAGAAATGATACAGTGATTCAAGAGAACATCGTCATGGCAACTGTAATGCTCATGAAAATGAATAACAAAGCCAAAAGTTTTTTTAAGCAGACTTTTATATGATTCATGTTCAGCATGAGTCAGTAGAGTTTTTGCAGTGGCCTTTCAAACGTGCTTGTCACAGTGCTGTTGTGGGTGGTTGCCAGGGCGTTGCTATGTGATTTCTAAGACATTCTGAGGGGTTGCTAAGGGGTTATGTCTGGTTTCTCTGGCATTACTTTGCGGTTGCTAGAGGGTTCTAGGAGGATTTTAGTGCATTGCAGTCTGGTTGCTAAGGTGTTGTGGAGGGTTGTTATGTGGTTGTTTAGATTTGTTTGTTGCGGATGGACTGTGATGATACACTGATATGTTGTATTGATATTTGCAAGCAGACGTGTACAGCATCCAGGTCCAGCACAGGAAAGACTCTGAGTCCAAACTCTGACTGGGTTATCATGTGTGTGTGCAACACTGGCTCACTGGAAGCTTTGTGATCTTTTGTTGTGTTGTAAAAACAGTGTTATTTCAGGAATATTGAAACACTCCACAGAACGTTCAGCTTCACCGCTGTGAACAGATGATTTATTTCTCACTATTTCATTTGTCAGGTCAAGTATGACTGTACATTTTCTGTTGTTCATATTCAGGATTAGGGATTTAAGCAGACCTGTAACCCTCAGCACATAAGGGAGCTTAACAGCCCAGACTTCACCCTGTGTGAACCCATTAGCTTCAGTAGATGATGCTGCATGGCCAGGATGTTGAGGAGAAACAAAGGTTTGGCAACTTTATCCACTTTAATCCTTTTAACTTTATTTTTATAAGTGACTTACAGTGAATTTAAGGTGTTAATTTTTTCCCTATTTGTGTTCCCTGAGAATCGAACCCATAACATTTGTGCTGTTAACACAATACTTCACCAGCTGACCCACAGGAACACTGGCTCAGTTTCTTCAGCTATATAATAATCTGAGTAAATTTAACAGGTTATGCATCACCTGGCATGTGTATGTCAGCTGCCTCTAGAAGATCACGAGGAAGAACTCTGATTGGTTGCCTTCCCTCAAATGAAATGCATTATGGGTGCTCACAGCTAAATTGTGGGAAAGCCACCAATGGAACATGTTCTGCATAAGCCCCTCAGAAGTGACAGTATGAGGTGTGTGGTGCTGAGAGATGACACATAAATCCCAGATGGTGCATTGGACTGTCTCTGTACCTCATTTGTTACTGTACACACACTTCTGCTGCGGCCATGCCCACAAATATACTGCCATGTCTTTAACTGTTATGCTTGATTATTAATAGTAATTCCATGATTTCATATTGATGTATAGTAACATATCACATTTTTACCAGGTTAAACTGTAATAGTACAACTTAAATTTTTCCCTACACATTCATAAAAAAATTTTAAATCTTGATATTTCTTACAGTAAAACTCAGTGGTCAGGTTATTGTTTTTTCATTAGTTGTAATATAAATATTAATGAATAAAGTAAATTATTTATTGTTTAACTGTTATGGAGTTTCCTATTTTACATATTGCTATTGTTATTACTATAGTAGTAAATGTTTGTAAGATGTAACGTAACGAACAAACAGAAAAGGTTAACACAGAGAAGCGTTTGATTTCAAGCGAGTTCATGTTTATCTGAAGCTCTCGTCTGTCTGCTGCGCTCTGCTCTGATTTTGATGGCCTCATTTTTACAGTTGATGGTTTTTGCTGGCAGTGACAGGGTTAAAAATAAGATGCTACAGCCTCAGGGCGTTTCAGTGTTATATATATCTGATGCTGCTAATAAAATATATATAGGGTTTGTTTAAATCTTCCCAAGTTTGATGTTTTTTGTTTGTTGTTTTACACCATGTGTAACTAGTACATTAAATGTTTTGTGCTATTTTCCATTAACATACAATATAAAATAATGCAATTAATAACAAGGAACACAGTGTTTGACAGAACATTAAACATAAACACAAACTCCATCAGAGCATTTCCAGAATATGGCACTGCAGAATTTACCACATGCATGTTTGAGTACTTTGATAAGATGCAGTAACATCTGCTTCCATATTGTACTTATATTCCATTCCAAGTGTTACAGGTGTAAAAAAATATTTTAATGTTGGACTGTACTGTGCTGTGCTGTACTGGACTGTGCTGTACTGGACTGTATGTTCAGGCTGCACATGGAGGAACAGACTATAATGAGTCTGTTTGGGTTCCTGGATGGTGATGCAGATTATCAGCAGGTGTCTTCAGTCTCATTGCACACAATCCTCTGAACAGAGAGCTGTATTTCTCTTTCATAGCCCAGGAGGTTTAATGAACTTCTCAGTTAGGTTTGCTCCATCAACTTTGGCTCATATATTTCACCTGAAATTAATTAGGAGAAATATGAAAATAGAAATAAATAGCTGAGTACAGATCTCTAATGTGGAGGGCAGAGCTCTGATCATTTGCCATAGTAAGACATTTGACTGTGAATTTTAAGTAAAGGCTTACAAGCAACTGTTCTTGTGTGGAGAATTTGAAAATGGAGATTTTGGCAGAACCTAAACTAACACAAAACTTCATCACTGTGTTTTCTCTCTCTGTCTTGCATGGCTGTTTTCTTCAGATGAAAAGGTACATATATGTATATAAATATGTATATATATATATATATATATATATATATATATATATATAAAAAAAAAAAAATGTGTAAGTTAGTGTGTGTGTGTGTGTGTGTGTGTGTGTGTGTGTGTGTGTGTGTGTTTGTGTGTGTGTGTGTTTGTGTGTCTGGGGGATGGAGTTCTCTCTGTTTCCCATCATGTACCACATGTTGGTGTGATCAGAGGAGCATGCAGGGTAAGACAAAACAATCAGTTAATGGAACATCGGGCAAACAGGACGGGTTTCATCTGCTTCAAAAATCTGCCCATAATCTGCTTTTTAAAATGCCCCAGTTAATCCTGCAGTGGTTTGGCAAGAGACAACAGCACACAGACCTCCACCCATTCAATTAATATACAGTGTCAGAGAGGAAACAGACGGTCCGGCCACTTACAGGATTTACTGTTCTCAAACAAGAGGGTCGAGCATCTTCTTCAGGGGTCGCAGCGTTTGATGTCATCTTACCTCACATGCAGCCATTTATTCTGAATGCCAATATGTGATTTCTTTGTGCTTGAAGCTTGTCTTTGTGTGTGTAGTTCGCTCTGGGCTGAGCAATCTCTCCCTCTTTCTCTCTCTCTCTCTCTCTCTCTCTCTCTCTCTCTCTCTGTGGGTTTTAAATAGCAGCTCTGATGGTTTCAAACAAGAATTCCAGAAACATGCAGTGCAGGATAAAACTGGACCACACGCACACCGGAACACCTGAACAAGCAGCACACACGTGAACATATATGAGCCGGCCAGCATGAAAACGTTTCTGAAATAAACTGCATACCCTGCTTTAGATTTTATTAACCGTAATGTATGCCATATGTATGCCATTTTGTTGATGGTTAGAATCCTATCTCAGAATCAGCCGTCAGTGCAGTAAGCATGGGAGCAGTGTTTGGGAAACAAGGATTAATATTATTTTTTCTCTTACAGTATTTAATACAGTGTAGTTTAATCCTCATAACTCATTCTGCAGTGTTTGTAGTACAGATTGATTCCTCAGATAATCATGTGTGCTATTGCTTTTAACACAAGTTAAACACAACTCCACATCCAACATCTTAACACCACTGCAGTAAGTTTTGCATGGGCAACTGCATGGGCAGTTTCACACAGCAGCTTGTGCAAGACTAAAACATTGCTACAGTAATGAAGCTTGGGACCAATGCATCATGGGTAACCAGGCCAAAGGTTGCATAATGCTGGTGACACTTGATATTTTATAATAAGAGCAATGTGTGTGTTTGTGTGTCTGAGAGAGAGAGAACTGGTTCACATTTTCCTGATATGTGTTTGTTCCTGTTCAAATGAGGAGAGACAGGTGAGACGGTTCCTTTAGCATCTTCATTTCTAACTGCACTGCTATAATTGTAGGCCACACACACACATACATACACTCCCCATACACCCTGTGTAAGAAGCTATTTCACTCAGATGTAATTAACGTCATACTGTAAATCTGTGTGCTAATGCTAACAGCTTTAGTTTAAGTGTCTTGGCTGTATTAATCTTTAGATATCACTGAACTGTCTGTCACTCAGCACAGCTGAACCAATCATCTCTCCATTAGATTCCAGACACATGCCGCCTACTACTGGACGCCTGTGAAGATATCTGAGACATTAAAACCTTTCTGTTGTGTTGGCTGTGTGTTTTGTCTCAGTTGTTTCTGCATATCGTTTGACTCTCTTTCTGTGGAGAGTATTTGAATCACAGCTTTGAGAATAGACGTGTTTTGATGTGGTAAAAGTGCATCTTTGAAAGTGATAATTAATGAGAAAAGCACAGAGACCTTTTGAAGAACTGTTCTGAGAGCTGTTCTGCATGCTGGGGAAGAGGTGTGGATACAGTGATTTAAAACCCGTTACACACCAAACGAGATGAGAGATTAGGACGCTCTCAAAAGCAGCTGGAGAGAAAGACGCATTGTTAGATGTTAGATGAATTCAGTGTGGTTGCATGATATTAAATTGTAAAGTTATATATGTGTTTGTTATGTGCAATTGGATTATGAGTGTGTGTGTGGGTTTCAACTGTAACATCCTCAAAGGTGAAAATGATGAATAAATGATAGTTTTGTAATAACTTTTTTGGAAGTGTGTGTTGATTATTATCAAAATTTCAAATGAACAAAAAAATGAACAAATGAACACATATAGTTGTGACTGTGATTGTAGGCTGCATAGAAAAACTATCCAGAGACTCAGAAACAGATGTCTGCAGCATTTGTCTTTATCAAATAGTGAATTTTGACTCCGTGGTAGCTACACAAAATTA
>JAZGTH010000095.1:3355000-3420000 GCA_036877525.1 Chromobotia macracanthus
CAGGTGTTGTCTTATTTAGATTTTATACTGCAGTGATAAACAGGATGTCCTGTTCAGGTGTTGTCTTATTTAGATTTTATACTGCAGTGATAAACAGGATGTCCTGTTCAACACTAAGTGTTGGGACGTCTCAGAGCTGCTTTTTAAAGTCTCTATACACATTTTTAGTCTTGTCATTCAGTCACCTGTAATGAAGGATGGAGGATATTAGCACAGCTGGTGCTCTTGTACTTGTTTTGCTTGTACAGTCACATTTAATCAGTCTTGGTCTCGCATCTGGTTACTGCCCTCTCTGTAAAAGCCCCTCTCTTTTACCCCAGACGTCATTCACCTTGTTCCGCCTGCATGGCTGTTATGTAAAGTTCCTCACGCAAGATTTACAGCTATTAAAAATAAGACCTGTATTGTGTAACTGATGAACAACAGAGCTGGTGAGATGTTTGGTGTGAGCACTCGTGAGTTTGAGCCTCAGCTGTGATAAAGCTCTGACAGGCTGATGCTGTGGCTGTATTTGGCAATTGCTTGATTCTTCTGTGGGCACATTTGCTTGCACTGTTTTAGCAGTTGCTGTTTTTGTTTTGAGTAATATCATCCTGATGGTGATGGTTTCTTTGTGTATTGTCTTGAATTATGATTCAAGTTTAATATTATGGTGGTACAATATTCTTTTATTGCAAAAATATTCTGTTATTGCTACAAAAAACAAACTGGCCAAAACATTAAAAACACGTTGTCAAGAACATACTCCAGTTGATCTGTATGTTTATTTTACTACGTATGGCATTATTTTAAAATAAGCAGTCTAATCCAAACCTTATTTGTGAATGATTTAAAACACTGTACATAATCAATAACTTTATTTGTCATACAAATGCTCCCCCTTAATGATGCTACAATCCCTTCATTTGTGAATTCATCTACTTGCACACCATCTGTTTCAGTAGCTCACAGTGTGAAATGAAGTGATGGTCCTGAGTCTAAACTCAACACCAGACCTTCAGACTGGCCACTGATTTCATCGTACTTTCTCTAAACAGATCATGCTGCTTTTGTGCAGTTGAGTTTAAATCTTGCTTTGCATTGATCACAGTCACACCAAACTTTGACTTTGGCTTGCAGAAGAAATCTCCAAACTATTTTATTGGTGGAAGAGGCTTAAAGAACAGAGAGGTTTGCATCTTATCTCAGTCTGCCATTTTGGAAATTGGACAGTCCTGAATGGGCTGAAGTCAGTCCATCTCTGTGAGTCAATAAGAGAACGAGGGCCAGCAGCCACAGCATAGGCCATGAATGGACTGCTAATCACAGGCAGATCAATAGCCTTTTCAATACAGCTTACTGATATATAAACACTCCTCAGGCTGAGAGCTCTGTCTCTCTCTGCACTCGCTACTGCAGTCTGACACAATATTCACCTCTCGCAGTACCAGCTGTGTCTTTATGCCACCAAATTAACATTCACTTTAGTGGCACCATTTCAGTAAATGTGTGTGGATGTTTCTCATTGGCCTGAATAAGCCTGTCTAACTGCTTTAACGACCTCAAAATGATCCTGGGCTATAAAGAAAAATCCAGAAAACGCAAAGCACATAAACATTCTGTACACATGTCAGTGACAGTAAATGCGCTGTTGTGCCCTATAGTGTGTCAGAGCAGAATTAAAGAAGTTATAAACTGTGTTAGGATCAGATTTCTCTGATAATGGAGCAACAGATAGTAAAGCGAATCTTGTTGAGTAAGTTAATTATGGTTAGTTTGTGGTTTACTTTATTTTACTGTTTTGATATAGGTTTAGTGCAATTTAACATCAAATATAATTTAGCCTGAAACTTGACATACTGAATACTAATCCTAATTAGTTATATTAGTTAATGATTTAAGAATGTGATGTTATGCATGGTGGGTTTGAGCCTGTAAATGCGACTTCACTGGTAACAGTGTAACTCAATGTGTTTATGCAGCGCAGTATGCAGTGGTGCATGCAGTTCGCCTGAGATAACTACACCTGAAAGTACAGTGTCCTGTGTGGCAAAACAGATAGAATTGTGACTGACACCTTTTTAAATGTATTAACACAGAGAAGTGATCTTTCAAAGCCTGAAATGTAGGCATCAGGTATATTTTGTGCTTTAGTTTGGTTTAGTCAAGTTGTATTTATGCGTCTGGTGTAGACATAGTGAAGATACATTAGTAAAGATAAACCAGATTTACCCACCAACCCCCTCCATACACACATGACACACACGTAGATGTTTTCACTTCTTAAACGTCACAGCGTTAACTCCGCCGGCAGTAAAGATTTACATGAGGTTGATGGTGAAATGTCAGTGTTCTCTCTGGTGTGCCGCTCAGACTGGAGAGAAATCACTTTCCACAAGCTATTTCAGATTTCAAATGACCTGCTAAATCCCAGCTGGGATTTTTATATAAAACAAATCACACTTCTGATGGTTCTAACCTACATACACAGACAAATAGAGCCTAATTGCCCATCAAACAGTGTGTGTGTTAAAGTGAAGGACGAGTTTCTCGAACTATAACATGATCTGGACAGAAGCAGTTCGCTGATCAAGCAGAACATCACTGGCATCTACATTATTTAGTCATGTCCTTGTATTAAATATCTGCAGATGTGGAGACGAGCGGTTCATCTCGGAGATCGGCCGCCTGATTTCACAGAGTTGCATCAATAGTCAGAGAGATGCAAAAAGACAAATGAAAAACATCTTTGTTCTGGTTTCTTTGTGACATGATTTTCTACACAAACTGAGGCTGCGCTGGAGGAGAAGACATAGAGAGTGATCTTCATAAAGATGAAAAACTAGATAGAGAGACAAAGAGCAAAACAAAGAGCAGAAAGACAGTGTCATGCTGAAATTTACTTTAAAGCTGAAACACATGTGATTTACATTCACACTGGATGTGTTTCAATTGTGAGATATAGTGATTCTGACCTTATATATTACAGTACACATAATTCAAGGAAGAATTGATAAAAGACAGACAGACAGACAAAGACATGAGAAGGGAACAGAAAGAGAAACAGAGGGAAAAAGGAAATAACATGCTCTATTCATTTAGCTGCTGTAGCCTCTTGGGCTGTCGGCTGTATTGTCAAAAGTGTGAATAATTGACGCTGTGAAAATGTCAAGCAGGCTGTCCGGAGCACCCGGAGCTGTTTATCTTTCTCAAATTAGCACTGAATGAAAAATCACACTTTTGAAGAAGGTAGAGAGAGAGAGATGGACAGAGAAGAAGAGATTGGTCTTGGTGTGCTGGTACTTGGTGTGCAAATACATCAGTGCATTTGTTTAAAAGTTGAGTCAAAGCTCTCTGGAATACTTGATCCTGATTGGTCAGTTATGGTTTTGTGTGGGTACATTTAACTATATAATTCACTGTTGTCCTCAGCATTTTTATATTTTATCTGACCGGTTTCACTGTTAGGGTGATCAGGAACCCGACAAGGTCTCTTATGTATCTAGGTATAAAAGGAGTGTTATAGAAGCTCACATCTTTTGCAGCATTTGTAGCTTTGTGTTGAGATGAATGTAAAGGTATTTATAATATACAGAGCTTTTCTGAGTCATTTAGGAAGTGCTTTTTAATCATCTGGTGTCTGAAGGATATATGAAGTACATCTAAGATTCATCTGAGGTTCACACAGGTGTAGAGCAGAGCAACTACAAATAATAACTAGGACTAACTTTTAATATTTTTTGTGTTAATATTTCTGTAGTTTTATCATTTTAAATAATTTTTATCATTTTAAATTCCTCTGCCTCTCTAGTTTAACTAGCAGATGTCACACAGTCACTGACTGATTCAGTCAGCCAGTCACATCACAGCAGTAAAACTCGCACGAGCCTCGGGTTTATAAATGATCTTCTGTTTTTAACTCTGACTGGACTCCACACTGTTTCCTTCAGTCAATACCAGTATATGAACAGAAGCTTGTAAAAGGTGACTTTACACTGTCCATTTAGTCCTGAGAGCAGAATGATCAGGTATCATAGCAAGATTTGCCCCAGAATCTGTTGGGGCTTTTAATAGGACCAACTGTTGTCATTATTGTCTTTCTAAAGCTTTTCATTGCTGGGAAAGCTGTTGTGTTTCTCATTTATAATGTTTTCTAAAGCAGATCTGTGAAGCAGCACACACAGTGTTATCTCACTAGGTTCCTCAGGTTTTCTTACAGTATTTGTTTATAATTCTGGTTTAATTATACAGCAGCTTCATTTAGTCAGATGTTCAATGCCTCATCAAGGCAATAGATGCCATTTCTCAATTTTAATGCAAATTAAGTGATAGAAATCAAATTAGAGACTGAAGAACAGACTGTGCTGGTTTGAAGCTGGATTTGAAATGAAGCATTTCTTCCTAAAGTGGCTTTTTCTTTCAGTGCATGTGTCACCATGTGGTGTTTTCTATTCATATTCAGATGTCATTTGTTTTCTGTGCTGTTTTAATGAGTGTTGAATGTGAGGGCAGGTTTTGTGTGTGTTTATTTCTATACATAAACTCTGGAGGATGACTGTGGACGGATTTACTTTAACATCACAGATTCTGAACCTCACTGCTCTTCCTGACTTTAACAAATCAATCACACAGTCTTTCACATGTCCTGCCCTCTCCCTGGATCTTGCAGTTTTGCTTGTTTCTTTAGTTTCTTAGTCTTTATTCTTTGTGCATCAATGGAGAGAGAGAGAGAGAAAGATAGAGAGAGAGAGAGGTACAAGAGTGTTAATCTCACTGAAATTCTGTATGACCAAAGGTAATCATACGGTAAATGTGTGTGTGGTTTTATTTGAAGGTCTCATCTGATCTTAGAGAGATGGAGTTACTGTTGAGATTTATGAGATGGCCAGTCACATTTAGGACCCCTGGTTGAGCTCTGATGATTAATTCTGCATTCTGAAGACTGCAAATGTCTTTGTTGTTAAACATCCCTCTGGATTTGATTTACATATAAAATTTATGCATCATTTAATGATGAACTAATGAAAATGTGCTTCCTCTTTAATTCAGATCAGTCTAATCACACACAACAAAATAAAGCAGTTATTTACAAATGAGTTAAATGTGGGAACTGTGTCAGATAACTTGTAATTGCATTAAACATATTAGCATAGAGGTTAGCTTGACAGACCAACATCATGATGCCCATGTCCAACCGCACCATAGATAGAAAAACTGGCCAACCACAGATGCTTCAAATAAGAAATGCACCAATAATATAATAACCAGAAAATCTGTATCCTGTCAAGCCCCACCAACACTGTACTGCAGCAGAAACAGCTCCACTTTGAAACAAGGTGTCAGTCTACTAAAAACACATAAACAGAGAGAGAGAGAACCACAGCTCTCTCCTTCTGTTCCTGTTGTGAAGATGATTTTCAGAGAGTCAGGCAGGTCTCTCTATGCATATAAGAAATATAAATAGTTGTCCATAAACAGTCATAAAAAGCTGCTTTGTCTTTAAGATTCATGTGTAAATGTCCTCTTTGCATGTGAAATGAGTCACATGGCTGTCCTTTAGTTATTTAGGTTTGTTAGTTATTAGTTAGTTTAACTGGTGCACAGGAGTAATATTGCCTGTCTTGCTTCCTCATTAAAGAAATGTGTAAGTGTGTGTTCAGATGTTTTCATCTGTCTGACATCAGAAAGTTATGGAAATTCACCTGTTTTACAGTTCAGTTTCAGCAAATGTTCTTTTTGCACTGGAGACATGTTCTCAGTTCTACAGTATGATTTCAAAACTTTAAAAAAATGTTGATGTCTCATGAAACAAGTCCTTTAAAGTGTCTGTTGTTTTTTTTTCAGATTAGGTGTCTGATGAACCCTGTATGTCTCTATATCGAGAGAACATTTAAGTTCTAGTAATGGACTGAACATGTGCTGTGCTTTAAAATCATCTTGTTCCAGCCTCTGTGTGTGCGTGTGAGTCCGGGACACTGTGTCTAATTCTGCAGAGGCCAGCGGGTCCGGTGGGAGTGTATTAAAAGCATCGCATTAAACTTTGAGGACTTTTATTCACTTCTGTTGCCGTGCAGCTTGACAAATCAGGCCAATTACACTGAGATTGAGGACAGCTTCGATTGGACGCTTCTGCTCAGGCTGCTGTGATTGTTAAGCACTAGACAGAAGAAGACTCTGTATGTGGTGAATACTGAGACTTTAGGTGGAGCTATTTTGGTGGAGGGTTTTCTGTACATGCATCTTAAAGGTGCTATTAATATATTTATGTATTCATGTACTACATTCATGTATTACAGTGAGTATGTGTCTGTGTGCGTGTGCATATGTGTTTGTGTGTGAGTGCGTGTGTGTCGTGACCCACTGTTGTGGACTTGTTAAGACATTCTCTGTCTCAAGGTTAGAGAGGAGGTCACTGGGAAAAATGTTGGTTCAGAAGTTCAGGTGTCATCATGTATAGAGTTTAATGAGCAGATGTAGAGCAGATGTAAGCTGAGGTGTATGTGACTCAGCAAGCTTCAACATTCTACTGATGAGACCTCCCCAGATAACATTTACTAACACTGTCTCATATTTGGAGTGTTTTGTGAAATATGTTCAATTTGTATAAACGTGGTACAACAGCTGTGAAAATGTCTAAAAATAGACATTTGAGATTAGATTAGAGTTGAATGTAATAACACATTTGTCAGTATTTTCATTTGTTCTTCAATAATCAGAACATTTCTCCTAAATTCGCTGCTGTTACTGTGACAGGTGGAAACTTTAAATGACTTAATCTCTAGGAAACAATTGAAAAACATCTCCATCATTTTTAAATAATCATTTTGTGTTTTATTTTGTTTGTTTGAGAATAGCTTCAATAATAGTTCACTTGAACACACACACACAGCACGAGTAAATTTCATTCAGTGTGTGTTTGTGTAGCATCAGTTCATTCATGTGGAGAAGATCAGAGTAAACTGCTTTCAGACAGATATTGGGTCATTTAGTCTGAACAGGAATCACAGGTGTGATCTTTGTTGGCTGCAGGAGTAACCGCTCGTGTGTAATGCTCGTAATGACTGCTGGAGAGCATCTACAGCCCTGGAGGGTATCTCTTCACTCTGAGTGTGTGTGTCTCATTCCAAGATGATGTTTGTGGTTAATTATAACAGTCAATTGACTGGATAGTTTTTAATGATTTAGTTTCAGGTTTTAAGGTCAATGTAAAATCAAAACTGGCCTTCTTTTTCTTTCTTAATACCTGGTCCTGGTGTAATTCTGAACAGTTATCAGATTCACAGTATTCCATGTGCAATATCTAAAAGATTGTATGTTTTGGTCATCCTTGTAAGCTGATGCTTGGAATTATGGGAAACAGCTTCAGCGTGTTTCATCACCCTCTCATACATTATTTCTGACTTCCTGTGGATTAACAGAAGTCTGCTTCCTTTTCAAATAAATCCACCAGCAAGTTATTTGGCTCTTGTGGTTAACTCCTCCTGAAAGGATCAATACAGGATTTTCTACAACGTGAATATTAATCAGACAGGATCAGAGGAAGTAGAAGATCAGACTTTCTCATTTTATATGTGTCTAAATCCTTCACAAAAGAATCCACAGGTAAAACACGATGATGTATTCACCCAGGTAACAATTTAAGGTTGTAAAATGTTTCTGTAACAAAAACATTAAAAGGTTATTTTAATAGTTTTTGTATTAATTGTATTAAAGTTACTGCATTATTTAATTTATTTATTTCTGAACCATTTTAAAACATTCAATTACTTAAGAATAATTTAGAATTTTTGATATATATGATTTATAACATTAAAGAACGTTAGCCAACATTCTAAGAACATTTCCTGTTAGCTGGGCGAGTCCCAATGAAATGTTTTAGTAAATGATATTGTGTTGACGTATTACATGAAACATGAGGCTGGGCAGGACATTCCAAAGGCCTATTTTCTCTTTTTAAAGGCCAATAAGCTTTAGTTTAAATCCCAACCATTTTATTGCTTTTGTAATCTTAAATATTTCTAGGAGACAGAAATATTCAAATAATAAAAACAAACCATTGTGCGAGATGTGATTGTATCCAGCCGAAGTGTTTTAGAGGAACACAAAAGTGATGGAAGAATGGAAAAATGATGGAAGAATTTACATTTTTGAGTTAACTACCTCTTTAGGAAATGCTTTAGTGTTGTTTTGAAAATGCTAGATTTATAAATATCACTGAATTCATGGTGTATAAATAGAAGTGAATTGAATCTGAGTTGATCTTACACCATGCTTTGATTCGAGTACACACACTGAGATTCGGCCATTTGTATTCGTTCAGAAGCCCAAAATAGGTCCAAGTGTGAAGCTTGACCCAATTGTTGTTGCCGCAGCTGTCACTTGAAAGAGAGAGAAAGACAGATGAGAGAGGGAGACAGACAAAAGCAGTGGCGTTGAAAGAAAGAGAGAGAGAGAAAGAGACCACAGCAGAGGAAGAGAATATAAAGAACAGAAATTAGAGAGTGATGTTGAGCAGAGGTCTGATGGTCACCCAACAGTCACTCAATGAACTGTCACTTGTAAGCCAATGATAAAAGACCCCCCAACACACACACACACAGAAACAGACCTGACTTTATCAAAGCCTCTCTCTTCCTGTCGGCTGCGACCTCTGGGGACTGAACGACACATCTGAGATTAATTCATGAGTCTCTTTGAGCAGCTACAGTGATATTACACCTGATTTCCCAGTTTTCTCTGTGATTAAAGGAACAGCAGAGCAGCATGGGTGGATCTGTTCTTGATCCCTATTAATATGAACCAATCACGACTGTTTTCTGTGATGGGGCAGAGCATAAACCAGCCACAATGGGTTGATAAGATCTGGGTTTATCCTCTGAATGCATATTATTTTCCCCTTCAGTTTGATGCTGTTTTGGTCTGCATCACTATAATCGACTGTTAGCCTGTTTGTAAGCCAGTTTTTATCAGTTTATAAGTGTTTATAAGTTAATATGGAGAGCTGCAGTCATGTCCTGACAGGCAGCTGTGTGGTCAGACACATTTAACTGGATGTTTCTTAGGGTCTTAAAGGGGGCAGATTTAGCAGGTTTCCCCTTTAATCCTCCTTAATCCCGTCTGCAGGCTCCATAAATCTCCTCAGACATAAATCTCTCTTTAGACTTAAACAGCAACTCAGTTATGCTTATCATTTCACTGTACTCATGCATGTTGTTGCTGCTCCAATCATTGAAACATGTTCCTCCAGGTCACTCAGGAGCAATTTCATTTTGGAATGGATATTACAGACAAGACTTTAGCCCTCCAGAGACTGCATACTACCATTCTGTATAGTATGCTATACTTTCCAATCCAAAATCATAGTACACTTGTCTGTTCTGGCAAATGTGTTTTTCTACACTGTGTTCTGACAGGACAAGCTCATGCAGAAAGCTGATCAGGTCTCAGTGTGGAGTCTGAAGATTCTGACATGAGGAATTATTTCTCCCAGTTTCTCCTTTAGCTGTCAGGTTGAGATTGACCTTCTGCATGTCTCAGTTCGATCTGTATGAAACGTGGCCGGCTCTAGGCATGGGCAGGGGTGGGCTAAGCCCACTTAAACATCTTTGCCCACCCATCAGAATGTAGGTAAAGACAGTGTCACTCTTATTTTTACGATTTGTGTATTGATTAAAAGCAATCTGAGGCAGGATCTGTGTTGAGAAGTTTGAGTACAGGCTGTAGAATGCCCTGACCAATCATAAAACACCAGTGAATTGCAGTATTTTGATTGGCTGAAAGCAACGGCGCGGTTTACACTTGAGGCGGGTGGCTTTAGTGACAGTCACGGAGAAGCAGACGCTGACAGTCTCACAAGCGATAAAGAGCATTTAAAAGTGATAGTATTTGTGTGAATGCAATGCATAGATTTTTGGTGCCTATAAAGAAGTCTACTAGTGACCATGGTGTGACTGCACACACAAGTTGCTTCACAAACTCCATCTTCCCCAGCTCATCCGACTCCTTCCAGCTCAGTCCCCCAAAATCACGCTGCTTGTGGACGTGAAACACTCAAATTCAAACACACCATCTCAGCCAATATTAAATAGCTACCCTAAATGTACATTTGGGTCCATATCTTGGGCGTTTAATGCTGGATGGTACCGCTCGCAACCGTTGCTGGAATACAGCCTATTGAGGGATGCCTGTTTCCCCTGTCGCAAGTTCGGTGTCGCTAATGAGAGAGATGTCGTTTTTAGCTCGCGTGGTTAAACCAATTGGAAAGTAGCACTGGAATGTGACAGTGGACAAAACGCTGGAAAAAACAGGTCTTTTGTGGAAAGCATTGAAGGTGTAGTTAAATGTCTCTGTATTAATGAACACGGGCTGTGTGGAACAACAGAAACCACATCAAACAGTGATACATTTGCAGGCCTCTTCTTAACTTGTCTGAATACACTTTAGAAAATAGTGCATTTCTGGCTGATATAGTAAAGGGTATACCAAAACATGCAAAGTGTACTTCCAAGGACATTCAGGACGAAATAATTGAAACACTGGCTGATATGGTGCTTTCAGAGATTAACACAGATACACAAATGCTGACTCACGTAAACGTGACAGGACACGAGACAAGTGTAATGTGGAAAAGTTTAGGATGATTAGGATTGTATGCAGTTCCTTGCCAGAGGAGCATTTGATCAGGTTGCTTGACTTGTATCAACTAGATACTGAATCCATTTCCACTCAAATACTGAGCCACCTCTGCTGCTGGCTACAGTGCTGACAACATAGTTAGTCAGTGCTGTGATGGTGCCTCACTGATGAGTGGGGTACAAGGCTATGTCCAAGCCCTGCTCCAAAGCAAGCTTGGTCGGTATATACCCTACATTTATTGTTGTAACCACCATCTACATTTAGCCGCTGTGCATGCCATCCAGTGTGATCCCTGCGGGAAAACGTTTTTTGACTTTGCCAATTGCCTATATATTTTTTTCATCACCACTACGTGTCTGAGCAGTATGATGCTCCTTGTCTTAAATGATTACTGGAAATTCAATGGACAAGCCATTACGACATCACAAAGTGCATAGATGAGAATGAAGATGTTCTTCTCAGCATTTTCTCAAACATTGCATGGATGATGGCCACCACTGACCTGAGCACTGAGGCAGCAGGCCTTTTAATCCAAATCAAAAGGCACCATTCTTTTGAAATAGGTAAATTTCTAGTCTATTTTTGTTTTTGTTGTAGTTTTTTTAACTCAATACAATGTAATATAATCCACTCAGAAAACAAAACACTAGATGTGGATATAGATGTAGTAATAATAGTTTATTTTTGTCATTCCCTTCTAAATGTACTTTTATTGCCATGATATACACTTTGGTGCTAACATAACACCCACTACCCCCACACATCCACAAAAACAAAAAAACAAACAAAAAACAAATTCATAAAAAAAGGAACAATTTTTTTTGCCCCCCAACAATTGCCCACCCAGGATATCTGTTAGCCCACCTATCTATAGCTGCAAGAACTGGGCCTGTTGCGAGATGTCTCACACTGTACAGCACAGCTGTTCTGTATCTCTGTACAGCTGATGATATTGTGTGATTTTATTTGTCTGATGTCTGTCTGATTACAATTTCACTGACCTTGTGCTCTTCAGAGCCTCCTAGAAGAATTTTATTGTTATTATTCTCCAGAGATTTACTGAAAATTTTGTTTGTGTTTTATTTAAGTATAAAGTTTGTCCAAATATCTTTTTCTAAAATTCACTTAGGATAAAGAAAAAACAGACACACAAGTCAGTTGTTGACACAGTAAAATGCAGAGCTATAAAATGATTGTAAAGAGGAGATCTCAGGTTGATGTGACGTGATCACCATTTCAACAACACAACACGTGCTTAAAATATCTGCCATCAAAGGTCAGAGATACACAAGTTATGAACAATACAAATTAATTGTATAGCTTTACAATATATGGTCTCATTTGTGTCTATTTATATTTTTCCTAAGAAACTTTTGGATAAACATCTGACAAAAATTTGACGCTTGAAAGAAAGATAACAGATAACTCCTGTAAATCTCCTAAGATATAAAGAGTGACCGTAGCAGGTTGTCTTCATCTCTGTGGAAAGATGGAAAAATCTTTGTACTTGCAGATCTGAGAGACCAGAACCAAGCTGACCAAACACACACACACAGTGATGATCCAGATCTTGTCTCTGCAGTGACCCTGAGAGGAGGAGACAGCTGAGGTCATGCTACATCACCAGTGTTAATTAGAACTGCAGTGCTGTGTTCTGGACTCACAGAGCAGAGATGCATTAGAAGATGAGGAGAGAGCTGCTCAGTCTGCTGAAAGCTCAGTACAGTTACTGAGAATGTGGAGTCACACCTTCTAATGGACTGAAACATGGAACAGTCTTACTTGAGTGCACACTCTTTAAAATCCATAACCTTTTCCATAGAGAAGTTTGCAGTGTTGCTGTGTTTCAACGTCTTTTATCATTCTAAATGTCAGAGTATGGTGTTATGCTTATACTGGATATGATACATATCATGTGGATTTATGTTTACATTATAATTATTCTGTTTTTAAACCATTTCTGTATCTATCAGGAGCAGATGGAAATGAGGATATTTGTGATGTCACACTATTCAATGACTTGAGGAGGCGTGGCTGCTGTTTACACTGTGACATTATGGTGTTTATGATGCTTGTTCAGTGAATGAAGTGTTAGCTGCACTAAAGCTCATGTGTCATGAAGGAAGCATTATTTCTGTTAGAGCTGAAGTGTGTACAGAGCACAGCTGTAACAGACGGTAGTTTTCTGACTAATGTATTTTAACTTTTCACTTAAATTTGTTTCTCAGTCCATCTCACCATTTCTCACATATTTCTCAGTGAAGCACAGTCCTTTAGGGCAGCGCAGGTCATCTTTGGCAGCTGTTTTCAATTCCTGTGACAAAAACTCCTAAACTGTGTGGCTAAGATTATGTTTCAGTAATACAGGTCAAATAAGCAGTAAAACAATAGCAGATAATCTGTTCTTCAGCTCAAATCAAACGCTCCAATCTCACCTATTTCTTTGTCAGCCCTACCCTCTTCTCACATGCCACACCCCTTAACCTCAGGCCCCACCCCATCACTATCACCCCACTGTTCTCAGTCAGAACACTTATTAATTTTGCAAAAGCAGAGCAGACACATTTGGACGCACATAACAACACTTGTCATGTTCTGTTGTTAGCACAAAAGCACATTCTTATCAATCTAATGATATAAAAATTATCAAGATGAGACAAGACGAGTTTCTTAAATCACAGGAGGATTGTGGTCTGGGGAAGAGAGTTTTAAAAATGTAGGCCAATCAGTTCTTATGGTGGTAATGAAATGCAATTTTAGGAATTGGTGGGGATTTAACTGGAGGGAGATTTCTCTGACTGATAGAGCTAATGGAGTCTGCTCTGGATTAATGTCATGTGGGAAATGACTGTGGAAATAAAACACAACAGAAGTCTGATGTCTCATGTAAATGTGATGGCAGCTTGACAGGAGGCGATTATAACAGAACAGGTTTGTTTTGCCAGTAAAACAGAGAGAGAGACAAAATGAGAGAGTGCAGGAGAAAGACAGCTGTATTACAGTAATCGAAAACAGATTATGGAGCACAGACAGAGAGGAAGTCAAGCCCATCACTTCCTGTCCTCTCTCTCTCTCTCTCTCTCTCTCTCTCTCTTCTCCTGGAGTAACTGGGTGGTTGTGAGGTTCTGGGTGGTTGTGAGGTTGTTACTATGTGGATGCTGAGATGTTCTCAGTGCTTGTTGGAGTGTTGCTAGGAGGTTGCTGAGGTGTTCTTGGTGGTTGCCAGAATTTGCCAGAAGTCTCTCTATCTGGTCTCTAGATGTGGCTTGGCTAGCTTTGAAAGCAAAAGATCCCACCCCCCCCTTCAGAGAGCTCTCCAAAGCCACGCCTCCTCCAACCCATGAACACATACAGAGCTTAACAGGCAAGTAGGACATCCTATCATTGGTTTGAACCAAATGCAGTGCACATTCCTGTGTCTTCCACAGAAGATACCTTTTTATATAAATATATTTAGACAACTACTGATTGATATAAAGAGACTTTCAACCAGCATAGCAAAAAAATGTTTCTGTAAAAAATGGCCTACCCTGCCTTTAAATGCAGTAAATACTGCTATATAAAGGCAGTATATACAAATAATTTACACTTGCCTACAGTAGCTTTGTTATTTATAAGAATTTGGCTTGATTGTCATGTAAATTATGCCACAATGCAAACAATATATTTAATTTTCTTTATACTAATTATTTCTATTTCAATATGATTTTGGGGTGAAATATAACATGTCCCAGACATGCCTTGACAGGTTTCATGACATTTACTCATAGTGCCTCTGTTTTGCTGTCTCATTCACTTCACCATGGTTCTGTTCTCATCTCTGGCCTCAGTTGTTCCTCCTCCCCCACCCTCATCTTCTTCTGGTTTCTCTCTCCTCCATCCCTCTCTCTATCTCTTCCCCCTTATGCTCTCTCTTTCATCCTCTCTCTCTCGCTCTCTTCCCCATCTCTCTCTATCTCACTCTTTCCCACCATCCCTCTCTCTCCCACAGTGGCCTAGCTTGAGCTGCATCCTGTCTCCATGACGATGGCTTGAGGCTTCTCTGTTCATTTCAAGGTCACCCCTATGAGACACAGAGAGATGCATTTTATTCTATGTTGGTTTGTACAATACAAACAGTTAAGCACACAACGGCCCAGACAATTTATAAGACAATTTATAAATATTAACAGTTGTCTGTTGTTTAAATATTACATATTTAAGTCACATTTGACAGTGTACTAATATCATTGCATTCGTTGACAATATCAATGCAAATATCATGTAAATAAGAAACATAGCACCTTTATAAAGCAAAACATCAGCCAAACAGAAGTTTCTCATGTTTGAAATGATAAAATAATATATACAGTGTTTAAAATGAAAAACAGCATTGAGGCACTTCATTTTAATGTGGTCAGTACTATAGGTGTGTGGATTTCTGAATGTACAGTAAAGTGAATGTACAGTAAAGTGTATCTGTCTAAGGCCTGATGTCACTGACCTGTCAAACTTTGACTAGTCCACTGAGTAGTTGTTCGTCGTATCTGCTGGGTGACAGTTTGATTCCAGGTGGACTGATGCAGCTCTGATAGTTAAAATAGCATCAGACAGTCCGATGAGATCAGACTTCTTTTCATCTAGTACATGTTGGCTGTGTGTGCTGTTACATCAGATGGTCTGAGAATCTTCTGTGGGTGGATCTTCTTGGTCAAGTGGCTTGTAAATATGATGATGGCAGAGAAACTGATCTGGAACTCTCCTACTGTCTGCAAGCTTTGTGTGCAGACTGCTGAACCTTACCCAACAACTGCGGCATGATTATGATTGAATGATCGCCATGTTCATGTACCACATGTTCCATGTGCTGAAGAAATAGCATGACAGTCTCATGATACATGTCCAAAAGCATTTAGTACTGTGTTACAGTACGTTATCTTTGGACATGTTACAGCCAGAAGTGGATGGTGATTTCTGCCATGCACCATGACAGCAGAGACTCAGAGACTCAAGTGTTCCTGTAGTTCAGTACAGTAAAGCATGATGCTAGTAACGGCAAGATAACAGGTTCTGTTCCCAGGGAGCACAGGAGCTGATTATAAACTGTACAGCTTAACAGCATTGTATAGTGTCGGGCAAATGTGTCAATGTAAACGTGAACACTCAGTCACATGATGTGCTGTGTTAAAGAGCTACAAATGAAATATCTTGTGATGTTGGACATGTACCTGAGGACACATCAGCGAGCTAAAAGAAGCTCAGAGAGGACAAACGAGACATGAACGAGATCACAAAACTGGAGCAAAAAGTGGAGCAAAAAGTAGAGCTATGCCACGACAAAGCCCAGTGCAGAATTCCCCCGGCTGAGCGCTCTTCCACCGCACTGCATTGTGGGAATGCTGACCATCAGCCTCTGGTAGAAACACACCAGCTGTTCTGTGAGGTTTAGCAGTAGAGGTTTCCTGTTGTTTAATTGTGTTTGTTGGGCCGTGATCGTCTGCTGTTTATTATAGATGATTAAAGATGCTACACATTACATTACAGCTCTCAGACGTCATCTGGATGAATGCAGAACAAAAAACTATTCTGGTACAAAGTGGGAAAAAGACAACAGTGATATCTGACTGTGTGTGACATTATAATGAGGGAGTTCATTTGTGCTCTGAGTGAATGGTTTTGTTAAATGTATAACACTGATGCAGCATGAAATGTTATATTAAAATTGAATGTAATAACTGGTGAACGTACAGCATTTGATTTGTAATTATGATCTGTGATTTAACTTGGATGCCTTAGTTTTAAGTGTCTGTATTTGTGTTGACATTTGTGGATATTTACAGGTTGTTAAAGTAATGTGTTCCTGTAGCTCAGTTGGTAGAGTATTGTGTTAGCAGCACAAAAATGTTGTGGGTTCTTTTCACAGAGAACACACATACTGGTGAAATATATGACTTCCTGATAAAATATATAACTTAAAACGTACTGTAAGTCATTTTGGATAAAAGCATCTGCCAAATGTATAAATGTAAATAATTGGGTTTATAAAGGGAAAAGCCTGAAGTGACATGATGTCTGTCTGATGTCTGGTGTCCTGATTAAGTGATCTCAGTAGTGTTCCTGATCAAACTATGATTCGTGTTTGCAAGTTCATGATCTAGAAGCTGTTCAGACACTAAACATTCATCTGCTGACTCACTGAATTATCAAACAGTGCTGAAGAGAATTCAGACTGACATTTATGAATTGTCACACAAATTAAAAGTGGAAGTGATTTCTTCAGGTAAATCAGTAAAATTCTTAATGGACATATATTGGAGTACGTTTCAAAGTACTTCAAAGGAAAACAGTTCACTTTACTAAAAAGTCAGGTTTGAACAGGTTTTACATTTGAATAAAACTCTTCTTGAAACCCCTCTGCTGTAGCTCTCTGATTTCATTTTCAGTGTCAGTTTGCTCAGAGTCATGTGGACTGGCTCATCTGCTGGTTAGACACTGAGGTCAGAGGTTCTGGAACAGGTTCACTTCTGGGGTGTAAGCAGCATGTATAATAAATGAATTCATAAATTAAAGCAAAGCTAATATTTCATTTATTGCGAGAGATTGTTGTGTTCCTGTTCTCTTATTTATTTGGTATTTTTTATCGATCTGGTGTAGCAGCTTTCTCAGAAATGTCTCTAAAGAGTTTGTTCCCTCAGTCTCTCTCAGCCTGGCTGAATCATTTGCAGATGGAGAGAAGCTGTTGTGATATTGACTGATGTGAGTATTTTAGACCGGTCTGGCCTTCAGTTAGACGGCTATTGATTGACTTGCTGTTTCCAAACTCTTAAATGAGTGAACTAATGAAACGTTGACCTTTATGAGTAAAGGTCTGCAAACAATGTGTGATGTCAACTGGAATGATGTCATTTAAAAGAGCTTACACAAATATACATCCATGCTTTGTTATTTTTTGTGTTTTTAGTTGTTGTTTATTATTCTGTGTAATTACTGAATATTTTTCCATGCAGGTTTATTATAGTTATGTTAACTACTGCAGATTTTTGTTTGTAGCTAGTTATTTGATATTAAATGTATTAAATGATGATGTAATAAATGCTACATTTTAGTGTATTAAATGTGGATATATTTTGATGTTACTGAGAAACATCTCATGGCTGAAGCTATTAAACACATGTGTACGTTATCTGTACATGTGTTTGCACCGGCTCACATGGGCATTTATTCAGTTCAGACACACAACAGTGTCCAGCAGCATTACATTAACAGGCTTTAATATGCTGGGGGCTTACTGAAGACAAATCCACCCAAAGCTTTAAAAGCCCCAGCATTTTACTCTCTCTCTCTCTCTCTCTCATTCTCCCCCGCTCTCCTCTTGCTCATGTATTTTTGTTCAGATTCTGACTTAATACACAGTGTTAAATATTTAATATTCATTTGAAAGCATTTAATGTGAAATAGCGCAGCCTGTCTGACATTCGTATTGTCCACATGACATCCTCACTGTGACCCGAGCAGACGGCTCATGTCAACCTGCAGGCGGGGGCATGACACAGGAAACAGGAAGTGTACTTGGACTATGGCACCTCATCAGGGCTGTTTTTAACTGTTTGTTGATTGAATGTTATAAAAGCTTGCTTTGTCTAAACTATTTACTCACACACACTTTCTTACAAACTAGTTGAGTGTATCTTCAAGTACAAGTTACTATTGCTTAACAGGAAGTGTGTTTAACAGAAAGTGTGTTGTGTGAAGCTGGTTGTAAATAATCCTTCTGCTCTCTTCAGTAGTTTTAAATAATTTCATCACATGCTGATCACTTGCTTTTATCAGTTACATAAATATAAGATATTTGATATTTGTGGCTAAATATTTTGTCCAAAATCACTGGGGGTTGGAGGGGCAGGCGTGTCTGGGAGTGTCTGATGTCGTCTGAGTGTGTGTTGCCTGAGATAGACGCAAAGTGTAAGATGGCAGAGGTCATTTATACTGCCATATCACTCTTAAAAATAAAGGTTCTTAAAAGGTTCCTTACAGAGATGCCATAGAAGAACCATTTTTAGTTCCCCAAAGAACATTTCAGTCAAATGTTTTAAAAAGAACAATTTCTTTCTTACCTTTGTATAGTCTAAAGAACCTTTCTTCCACAACAATAAATCTTATTAATAAATCCAACAATGGTTTTAACATGGCATCATGAAGCACATTTTTTAAGAGTGTATGTTTGTCTGTGAACATCCAACAATCCAAAAATCAGGGCATTGTTGTGACCATGTAGTGTTTTCTGTTTGCATCCCAATATTTCTGGTCAACATTGTGTCCTGACAGTGCCAAAATAACATTAAAGTTAACCAGCAGAACAGAAGTGATGCCCACTGTGAAAACTGTTAGATCAGAGGACATGAATTCAGTGGACTGAACCTGCAGCTGCTGTGAGATTTACACATCAACACTCATTTACAGCATCAAAACAGCCCAAATACACCCCACCAAACCTTATTAAACCAAACCCTGCCAACACACACACAGAGAGGCAGATACACCTATAATAAAACTATACAGGACAAACACTCAATAACAGGCACATGATATGAATGCTGCTTGTTTGGTGTCTCTTTCCCTGCTGAAGAGACCAGCTTACACCAGTTCATGGTGGTCTAGACTGGTTTGGGTTTCATTGGTAAAGCAATTTATGGTTCTTTGAAGTTGGTTGTACTTGAAGCATTGCTGGTTAAGTTTGTTAAGAAGTCCGGTGAGGAAACTAACACATCAGCATCTGAACCTCAACTGCTCTTTTGGTCTCAGTGTTGCTTATGTTTCAATTTGTTCACACACAGAATCATTCTTCAAGTGTTTAAATGAATTGCCAAATTGATGGAGCAGATATGTTGGCATTTGTAAAAAAAAATGATGTCTGATCTGATGTCTGACCCCGGGATCCTGAGACCCTGTAGCAAAAATCCGAAAGATGTTTTTGTTGCTATTCTTTTGGCTTTTGTTTTCTATTGTTTGGTGACCAGACTTAAGAATTCAAGGCTGGAATGACAGAAATGAATGGGAAATTTCTGACAAGTGTTTTTGAATGCTTGCGATTTTTAAAGTGAATCTGCTTCTGGCTGTTTGGTTCTGTCATAATGGACCTCGCTCAAAGCCAGCAGCTGGGACACTCAAGAGACCTGCAGACACACATGCACACACACCAGCACACACTCCTCTTTTATCCTCTAGAAAGCAGCAATGTGTATGTGCTGCTAAAACTGTTGAGCTGGAGTGATTTTGCTCTGTCTGTTTTCTTTGACCTGACAGTAATTCTACAGTACAGTAACCTCAGCACTCACTCTCTGTAGCCCCTGGGTGGTACATCTCAGTTAAAGCTTCTCTCTCTCAGCTGCTTGTTTGAGGCTTTTGATGACGTCTGCTACTTTATACCAGTGCTAAGGTATTAGAGTATTTCAGATGTTGTGCCTTTGGATTACTTCAAAACAACAAAAGACTGAAGAAATTAATCTGAGGAATTCCTGATGTAAGTAGTTTATTTCTTATTAATGGTCTCAGTAGAATTACATTGTCTTGTTTTGCTACTATGAATAAACTTATGGTATAATATATGACGTAAAAACTCATGGTATAATGTCACCTCTGGTGTATTCATCACCCTGAAAATGGAAGGTCAATTCAAACACAATGCATTGTGGGATACAGTGTTCTGTGGAGCAGGAGTTTTCACACTGTGGGGTAAGCTGGGTCTCACAGTCACAGAATGGACATTTTAATAATCTTGACTATAATGTGTTTATTTTTTTGCAATGAAACTTATATTTCTTTTAAACAATAACAAGAAAAATAAAAACTACTCTACCACAAGAGAAAAAATGTGTATTTGCCCTCATATTTCCATTTAACAAACTGTAGTGTGTGTTGAATTAGATTATACCTGTATAGGTGGGCCTATGCTATTGATTCATCAATATTCATCAATGATTTGTTGTGTCTCTACACTTAATTCTGCTTTTCCAGACACTGTTTATTTCATAATGGAACTACTGTATTATTCTATAATGGTAAATTTACCTGCATATTCTTACTATTAACAATAAAGTTGAGAGTTAATTTGAACACACCTAATGTGTTTGTGACAGTCTGCTTGACTAGAAATGACCCTTCATTGATTCTCATCTGAATTTCATATGCAGCATGTACAATCAACTTCTGACCTTTAATTCGTTTAATGAAGGAACAGTTACACGCATATATGAGTCAACTGTCCAATTATTTTTGATTGTATACGTCAGAATGAACTGATTGCAGTGCTACATGTTTCACTGAGTGAACTGTGACCTTTCTCCTAATATTTCATATTTAATGTGTTGGAGTACAGACTCGCTGTACAGTACTGCTGTGTAAACATTGCTCTGTCTGTTTGGCATGACTGACATATCAACGTTCAGATCAAACAACGATGTGAGTTTAGGGTAAAGGAGTGTTTGTGGGTGGGAGGAGTGTTTGTGGAAGCTGCTGAACACACTCTACTTTTACTATCTTTCTCTTAAACAGTTTAAATCATTGTTTCAGTGTGTGTGTGTGTGTGTGTGTGTGTGTGTGTGTGTGTGTGTGTGTGTGTGTGCGCGTGTATGTGTGTGTGTGTGCGCGTGTGTGTGCGCGTGTGCGTGTGTGCGTGTGTGTCTGTGTGAGTGTCTGTGTGAGTGTCTGTGTGAGTGTCTGTGTGTCTTTACAGTCTCCACTGCACTCAGTGACCTTTATCTGTGGGTGTCAGAGAGCGAGTTGTACTGCATCACATCAGCAGACGCTACAGAGAGACCAACTGCACATCCCCACACCATTAAACTCTGAACTGCTTTCAATCTGCAGGAGGTGAGCTGTCAATCAGCCCGTCCCTCCAAACCTTTATCACCGCCTGAACTGACGTCAACCATCAACTCCACAAATCAGTGCAGTGTTTCATTCAAGCATAATATATTCACTCATACACTCATATAACTCGTTTTTGTTAAATATTCAGCAAGAATTGCTACATTATATTTTATACAGCTACCTTAATATAAAATGACTCATTTTGTGATAAGATTTTGGCCATATCTCAACTGAGGCTTGCATGATGTTCTGTTGAAAGTCTAGAACTAATAACCTGAACGAAAGTGAATGTTCTGGCATAAATTGAAACTGATGTTTTCTCAGTTTTACTCAGCTGTAGAAGTAACAACTTTATCTTCCTCAGATGCCCCTCAGAATCATGATGAGACAACAATACAGTCTGTTAGTTGTGGTAGGACTGCTGATGGTTGAGTTTCATCAGAGCTGGAGTGGAATTGTTATAATAACAGTTAATTTGAGGGCACGTGTAACTGTGTATTTTGAGTGGCTGTGACAGTGGCTTCAGAGTGTAAAGTGCTGAATTGTTTTTCATCTGTCTCTGTGTGTGGATGACGGGTCATTCTCGTTCTCTGGCTCTATCTGTCACCGCGGTTATCAGCGTGGTAGACATGCTGGTACTTTGTCATGTTAATGTGACTGTCACATCTGCAGCGATGAGCCCTGTACAGCAGAGACCTGCACACAACCCACAATCCCCTTCAACTATATCCCCCTCACCATTCACAACAGCACTTCCAGAATTCATGCTCATTCACACAGAAGCTGAGAATAGCCGCACACACAGCGTTCACATTCACCCTTGTCACCACTCCACTGACTTTCATGCAGGTGTATCAGTGCATGTGGTTTTTTATAAACAGTAATATAAACGTAAGTACAGACATAATGTATACAACAACTAAATATAGTAAGAATAGTATAGTATAAATTAAATAAGATAAACAGTTAATCATGACAATTATCAGTAAATGAATGGAACAGAACGTAGCAGGTTATCAGTTCTATGTTATACAGCTCACACTGAAACCTGATGCATTGTTAGAGTGCATGAAACTTGAGCAGTACCATTCTGTCTCAGCTTCAAATGTACATCTTTCCCTATATAAAAATATAGCCAATGTGAAAAATATACAGCAAGATAAAACAGCAGGATAACTAAAATGAATACTAATGGTAATATAGGAGAACAAGCACACTTATTATTATGAGCACATAAAGCATATGCATATATTACGAGCACACTAACAGGTGTACAGACGGTTCTGGTCATGGAGATAGTTAAAGATGTGAGGGCAGGGCAGTCACTTGTGTGCAGTTTTCTGAACACTGATAGGTCCAAGGCTCTGATGAGCTGTACAGCATGTTCCTGTAGCTTAACTGGTGGAGCATGAAGCTAGCCACACCAAGGTCAAGGTTTTAATTCCCAGAGAATGTACATACTATTAGACTGTATAGCTTGATACCCTGTAAGTCTTAGATAAGAGCATCTGTCAAATGCATGAATGTGAATGTCAGCGTGGAATAAAGTATGAACCAGCTGTGTGCTGGAGTTTCAGCTCCTGCAATAGTTCATTTGACAAAGACATTGGCTGTGTTTTGTTCTCCCTTTAGAACAGAGTAATGAAATCCACTGCAGAGCTATTAGCAGCTATAACAGTGAACGAAAAGCGCAAAATTATATCTGTTGTGTATTTACAATGTTAACACTTCAGCATGTCAAAATGACAGAATCCAGCAGTCGATACAAATACAAGTCTCCACACTTGTTTAATACCACAGCAAACCAGTGCATGCTGTTTATTTGTTTTCTTTTACTCATCACTATTGTTGTATGGTAAATGTTAAACAGTAAATATTTCTGAGTAATACATATTTAACAAGAACGAATTAAAGTGGAATTCATCAGGAAATTAATCAATAATCAAAGTGCCTGTCTGTTTGCATGTTGTAGGCCTGAATCGCTTATTCGTTTTTACCATTTTAATTAAGTTGGATTATTTAAATGTAACTTATGATAACAAATAAAAAACATCGTTTTCAGTCGTCAACAGTCGTTTTGTGGTCCTTTGATTGAGAACCTGAATGTGTATGAATGTACTTTTGAATGTATTATTTATTATTAGTAGTATTGTTTTTGTTTTCTCAAAAGGTTAATTGAAGCACTACATTTTTATGTATTATATTATGTAGAACACTTTATATTTGATCTATTTGTCAGCTATTTGTCAGCTACCGTGCAGTGAAGCTGTACAGTCTGTCAGTATGTGTGTTCCCTGGGATTTTAACCCATGACCCATGACTCTGAATGCAGGAACTCACAAGAATAAGTCAAATACAAAAAATAGCCATTGCAGAAATAGCCATTATTCAGCCATTGCAGACAAGAATATATAGAGCATTTATTTAATTTCATCTCTGTTGTGAAGCTGAACAGATATTATGCATGGATGGATAGAGATATTTTTAGCTGCTGTAGTTTGACTTTCAGCGTGCAGTGAATTGCTTTAGGTCCTGAGAGTGGTGCAGGTTGTATTACACACAAAAGGTAGAGACTCAATAACAGCCTTGTTCAGGCTCCATTTTGGTTCCCACCCCATGAGAGGCTGGCCGATCACAGCTGCAACTCCAGAGATGCTGGGAGAGAATACATCACCATTATAGAAACACCCTGGAGACTCGATGACTGAGCACTGAGCTCACAATGAACACCATGAGGACTAGCAGAAAGATCTTCTCTGCTGTTTTTAGCTGTTTTCTGTATAATCGTTTGCTGAGGTTGCTGAACAATGAATATAAAACCAAACAGCCTGTTTAACCTGTTGGACAGATGGGCTCTCACTTTTCTCACAGGTCAGATTTTGTCAGAATGAAATGATAATAGACAACATCACAAGTAATATATAATAATCCTCCATCAAAATGATGACATTCCCTTTTCTTCAACACTCCCAGAATTCCCAGAATGCTCTGTCCACCCAATAGTTCTGGGAAGAGTGCACTGAATGCTCTGTTTGGGGAAATTAGGTCATGTCAGAGCCTGGAGACGTGCAGGATTAATGCACTCATCTCATTCATGCACAATTCAGAACAGCAGAGGTGCTTTCATCAGGAATGTGCTGAGTGGAGCAGTGACCCAAAACTCACATTCCATTTACTGTCAGAATCCCCACACACTGCACACACCCTTTAATAAGAGCCACGTCCCTCTGTGGCTCTGAACATGAGTTTAGACTGACCGTAGGCCCTCATGAGACTGTTTACAGGTCTGCTAGTTTTTGTGTGTTAGCTCTTGAAAAGGTTCTGTGGATTTCTTTAGTATCACTGAAACCTCTCCCTGAATGGTTCAGCAGCATTACTTCATCATCACAGTCAGCCAGTCCTAATCTACTGGCAGCATTAAAGGAAAGTGTGCCAAACACAACAGCGTCCCTGCCTGATATATTTAATATTATAACAATAATATTTAATATTAATATTATTAATAGTACTTAATATTATTATTCAGAGAAGCATTGATCTTTGTTTGATGGGTACAGAGCTTCGATCAAAGTGATTAACTCTGTTTTTATTAAAATAATTACTTACTGAGATGGTTTTCATACTGTAAATATTTTGACCTTTATTTTTTATGACAGTCTAAAATGTCTTTCAAAACCCTATTTGATGTTTTCCTTAGCTGAACCCAACAAATTTTAGTTCTTGTCATTGTTTTTTGAGGGTGTACAGTAATTAAATTTCATAAAGTTGTTATGAGGAGTTATAAGGAGTTATGAAGTTGAAGTGTCTTTTTTGTATTTAAGTGTGGTTTTTGTATTTAAATGCTGGGCTGTGAAAATGACTGTCCATGCTCTGTATGCAGAACAGCGTCTGTCTTTGAACGTCTCGTCTTTGTGTTGCAGTCATCAGGGTCAGTGTGATGTGAGTCAGTGAAGTTTGTTTGAGCTGTTTCTGTAACAGAGAGCAGCTAGAGGGGCTGCAGCTGTAATTCAGGGGTTTTGAATGTGCAGGTAAGCTGGGCTGCTTAGTCCTCTGGGTTCTGCCAGAATTGCTCTGGATCTGTGGGAACTGATTTCAAAAAACAACCTGGAATTTGAAGTCTGCCTTACATTCCCATGCTGAGAAACACATCTGCTGCTTTTAATACTGCAGTTAGATCTACAGATCTGCAGTTAGAACTCATCTACAGTTCTTTCATATATAATATGAAATATGACGGATGTTTTTTAATGGTTTAATAAATGTGACAGTGTAGACAAACAGTGGAAGCTTGACTGTTAAACTATAAAAACTGAATCTCTTCTTCAATACAACAGAATAGAAAATGAAGTAAAAAAGTATATTTGTGTTAAAAACATTCTGGAGATTAATTTGATCAAAACGCAAAACTATTGGCAGGTAAAATTGTGGAAGATGTTTTAAATCTTTACATGTTTAAAGCTTTACATGTTTCTGTGTTTTAATGGGACTGATGAGTGAATTCCTGGTGTTGTATTCCTCACAGTGTTCTACAGACTTTCAGAACGAAGCTTCAGCATGTGGAGATTTATTGCTTCTATAATCAATGGGAAAATGATTGGCCAGTATCTTCTCAGAGCAGAATGTGTAGTTGCAATTTAATTAGGAATATTTATGACTGTGACGATTTCTGAGCTGTTGTAGTTTGTATTGATCTAGCCTGTGGCGTCTCACCATGGAAGTAATTGTCATAAATGTGTCTCAGTGCACCTTGTGGCATCTTCCTGTGATAATTGAGAATTGTTGCAACTGTTCTTGTGATTTTAATTGTAATTTAAGGATGTAATTGTGTTTGTGCTTACAGCAGGACCTAGCACACAGTCATGATAGTTTATGCCACAAGAAGCTGATTTAAGGGCAGGCAATGAGAGGAGCAAAGCCTCATGGGAACTGTGGTGTCACACTGTGAGTGTTGACAGATATTTTATGTGCCAGCTCTAGATGTCCACATATACAATAGAGGCCTTTAAACCTCGTTGCCGAGCAGCACATACAGAGTAATGCACTCAGGGCTTAAAACAGCCCTCTGTGTCTTTTAGGAGAGTAATCTTTCTGCAGTTTTATGGCTGTGTAGCTAAAATGTGTTTAAGGGAAATTAATATTGAGGCTAATATTAATATGTATATTTAATATGTTAAAATATTAATATTAATATTTAATATGTTAAAATATTCTCCACCATTCGCCACCATTTGGGGAATTCTTAATCAATGTAACACATTGATTTAACACTCTTGTAGAGCATGTAGCAAAGATCGGCAGAATTAGGGACTCCAGATTATAAACATGAACCAGCACCACAATTATGTAGCAAATCGAATGTCAAATCAATGAAACAGTGTTGTTTAAAACACCATTTCATTCATGGAACGAAACTCAAAGGAGAATACATATAATTAATCGTCATTAAATATACATATTTTGTAGTACCTGATCAGCAGGGATGATTCCAATCATCAGCTTTTGCATTCGTCCAGTGAGTGCATACGCGGTCTTATTGAATCTAAGAAACATTATTTGTCTGGCCTTGAAAACAATGCTTCCCTGCTTTACCAGGACTTTGGAGCATGTACAACGATCAGTGACCTTATTTGTGAGCATTAAACGCAGCAACAATCAAGGGTGAATACACATGGGTGTTTATTAAACTACACTACAGGGGAAACATGTAACATAACTAGACATGAACATACACACATTAAACACATAACCAAAAGTAAGGAGAGCCAGGAGAGAGAGAGAGAGAGAGAGAGAGAGAGGATGTTAAACCTGTGCAAGTCAAATGAGCTAAACATTCTGAATAATCCAAACATTCTGAATGAACCATGGGCACAACTTAGCGCAGCTATTCTATGTGTATAGAATATGGATATTTGCATTGAGCTCTAGTGCAGAGTGTGAATCCAAATGCGTATGGAGAGAGTCCTGAGTTTATTCAGAAGTGATGGAGTTCGTCAAGTTCCAGAGATCGACGAAGTTAGCTGAAGTGATGTCCAGAGTCTGTCTCAGATGGACTGAGCCAGAGGCTGGACCCCCCCCCCCTCCCCCACGGGGAGGGGAGCCAGGGCCAAAGATCCTTGTTGGAAAAATGGAGAAGATCACGAGCAAGAAGATGAAGACCAAGAACGAAGACTAAGACATTGGCTGTCATTTTTAAGTTCACCTCAGTCACGCCCAGTGAAACTTAAACAACCAATAGGTGTTAAGCAGGCAAAGTTTCTTTGTCTCGCTCAACACCTTATTTGCATGTTTTATGGCCAGATGGCACATTTGCAAATATTAATCCAGATTATTGTGGAAAGACTATCATGCCTGTTATGGTTACACAGCATACATAGTCTGATGGGAAATTACAAGACGATCTATTAGATATTAAATATGACAGAGTTTGAACTACATTAAGTTGTGATTCATCCTAATGCATGAATGCAAACAAAACATCAATCCAAACTTGCATACCTATCTACAGAGTTACAGTAAAAATACATAGTTTTGTAGCCAGCATACCATGGGAATGTATACAACTATATACAGTTTAGGACAGTTTAGTTGTAAGTTAGAAAGAGTTCTTCCTCCGGATAGAAGTGTTCTTTCTGGGGCCACCTGGGATTACTGGAACTTCATGTGGTGCCCATGGAATTTTTTTGAAGCTTGTGCAGGGTGTCATATAATGTATATTCAGTTTGCAGGACGTATCTGGTGTGTATTTTTGTTTGTGCCCATGTTAACAGGTTAGAGCATTCACACTGCACATGGATGCAGCATGTCCAGTAGGTTGCATTAGTGGTGCAGCAGTGCCACAATTATTTCTGCAAGGAGTCTGTTTTTGCTGTGCTTCATGCACTGAATTAAAGTGACAGTGCATAGTTATGCTCCAAATGAACATAGATTGACATTAAAATGTTATAAAATCATTGCAAATGCTTATAATTAAACCTATTACTTTAATCCCCATATAAAGCAAAGCATTTAGAATAATAAATAATCTGGTCAAAACAATATGAAACACACTAAACTTTAAACAAAGATGCTGCAAATGTAAACACGTTATATGTGAAAGCACAATGACTGAAGCTGCTTCCACAGCACATACGGCTTGCAAACAGAGTATGATCTGGAGCACAGCGCTGCTTCACTGAGTTATTAGGCTGAACACTCACTTGTGTGAGGGCACCAGCAGGTCGTTCTGTGCTCTTCTGACTGTAGAATCTACATGGAGAACCTGAATGTTTCATGTGTTAATGCACATTATTAGACAGTCTAGTTAATGAATTTATTTTCAATTTAAAGATACGCTCAATGATTTTCTTGTGTTGGAATGATGGACTCCACTGTTCTCCACAGAAGTTCCACTGTTTCTATTAGACATAATGTTGTGTTTGTATGTGTGAGTTGAACCCAGAGTCTGTCTTACCTCTACTCCAGGTAATCTAATCTAATCTAATCTAATCCCTGTAGATAAAACATGAGAGACTGCAAACATTGTGGCTCTTCATTTCATCTTTTTAATCCTTTATGTCATCCATGTTTTTGTAATGGCAGGACTGCTGTTAGTGTAATTCAGCTGTCCTCAGATCACTCACTCTTTTACAGACAGATATGAATCCTGAACCAGATTACAGCAGAGACTCTTGCTCATAATCCACAAAACACTTTGTGTTCTGTGGATCTGATGATGGATCTTTAAAGCTACGTGCAGTTTAATGATCTGGGCTAGATTGGTAGTCCGACTTCTGTCATACAGTCATCTTATTCTGACCAGGAGCTGCCCACTTACACAGGAAAAGACAGTCTGAGTGACATCCAAAGCGCCCAACCACAGTTTGTACCACATTTAAGAGCAGGTAAATGACAAATCAATAACGCTACAGTAATAAACTGGTGTGTGAAAATGTGGTGTCTAATTTGAAAAGGGGGTTGTAAATTAAACACTGTAGAATAAGTAATAAATAGGTAGAAAATGTCTTATTAAATAAGTAGAAAATGTTGCAAACCTTGGCAAATTGTTTCTCTAAATTGATTCTGGTGTCCTGCTACCTGGTTGTAAACAGCTTTATTTCCAGGTGGATTCATAAAAACCTGTTCATGTTAACCCCAGAGACTGTGCAGAAGTCAAGCAATCAGATTAGAGCTGGTGGATTTAGCAGCTCTTACAGTGTGATCGGCTTCTGATGTTCTCTGAGTGTTTGTGGGTGTCAGACAGAAAACTATATATTACTGAGATGTTTCTGGACCAGGACTGTAAACAGCAGAACACAGCTGACTGATTAAAACAGGGTTGTATTTATAATAGGGATGTACTGGTGTACAGCTGTAGCTTTATAAACAAAACAAAACTGAGGGACGAATATGAGGTAGTTTTCTGTGATCATTTACATTAAATAACTCACATCATACCTCAAATGTTGTTACTTGAGCTTAACTTCTGATACTATCTAAAACAAGTCTCCATTCCAGAACTGTTAACAAGGACATGTTTAAAAAAGCCGAAATATAATGAAAGACACTAGACAGGTCAAAGTTGGATCTCTGGAGCTGTGGGAGTCTCATGATCTGAAGAGAATTCAGAGGGGGCAGAGGACTCATGGGAGGAGTCAGTGGAAATGAAGTGATGGAGATCGGAAGGTAGGAGGTCAGGAAGACAAGATGTGAACAGTTCTTTCATGTCAGAGCAAGTCTTTGATGGATTTAGGGCGAGGTGGCTTGTTGAGGAGGATGTTGGTGGGTCACAGGAGGGGCTTCAGAACTTTCTGCAGAAAAGTGTTAGAAACTGTAAAAACAAATCCTCTTTGTGAATGATCAAAGTAAAAGATGATCAGAAAAGATTCAGATTAGCCCAAGAGACTGAGAAGGTATAATGCATTTTTTCTTCTCAAGCAAAACAGGTTAAGACAAAAGTTAAAGTGCTGTGAATTAGACGGTCCAGACTCCAGGTGTTGACATCTGACACTTCATTAAGTCTGAATCAGTCACTCATGCAGGAGACTGCTTCTAGTTTTCTTCATGTGGAATACAGCTCTATAATCTGGGTTGATCAGATCTTTCCTGCTAATAAATGTGGAAGGATGCAAGTCTTTGATCCGAGCAGCATTCAGCTCAAACAGTTTCCAAGTGTCTGAGCATTCATGTTTACTTAAACCTTGCTTCTTTTTCCTGTCACAGACAAACAGAACATTACAGTCCTGCTTTAAAAACTTTATCAAGTTCTTTAACAAGAACTGACAGCTGCCTTGAAATATTCAGATGTGATTCACAACATGCAAATAATGTGAGACGCTTTCAAAGACGCATTCTGTGGCTGTTTATCTTAGAGAGAATGTCTATATCTCTGTTTTTAATGTCACATATAAATGAAGTATTCTGGTTGCTGTCAGACGTCAGAGACAGACAGATGAAGCTCTGGGTGGCTCCAGGTTCAGTTGTGTCTCTCTGAAACATCATTTCTCCAGGGACTCATTTTCTCCTGAGAAAAAACCCAGAAATCTCACAAATCTCACAAGTTTCAGAATTAGATATTTCAGAATATTTTTTATTTCGCCAAAGAAATTTTAGGTTATATTGTTTATAACTAGTTGTGTATGAAAACAATAGAAGTCTATGGAATGTCCTCATTTAGATAGAGAAGTAAACATTGTGTGTGTGTGAGAGAGATTGGTTGAGATTTAATCACATTGACCCTGAAATCATTTTTGCCTCCGTGACATAATTAATTCTGTGAGATGATTGATTGGATTAATTAGGAATACTGTTGTACTGACCACACACACTCACATACACACACTCACACACACACACACTCACATACACACTCACACACACACACTCACACACACACACACACACACACACACACACACACACACTCACACACACACACACACACACACACACTCACACACACACACACTCACACACACACACACTCACAACACACACACACTACACACACACACACACACACACACACACACACACACTCACACACACACACACACACACACACTCCACACACACACACACACTCACACACACACTCACACACACTCACTGAGCTGTTTTGATCTGTGTTAGTAATATTTACTGTGTCAGTTCTGGTTGTCATCTATTTTTTGAAAGACTCAGAGTATGTGGTGTTCTCATTTCTGCAGTGACACTGTGTGATGTTCATGTATATTAATATGTTTTGTACTGTAATCCATCAGTATGATGACAGTGGGTTGAACCGTGTGTTTTGTAATCTTCAGTTAACACACATGCATACAGATGTACAGCGTCATGTCACAATGCGTCAGCCAGTGAAATTTTGAAGCCGTTGTGATGTTAAATATGCAGGAAGGGAAGTTGCATGAAGATATCAGCTGTAGTTTTACCACAGAGAGATAGTTTTCTGTTCACATCACCCTACTCTGTGACAGCCAGGCCTGTTTATGTCTGCAGCACGATTGTTGTTTGTGAAAATATGTCTTTTATAAATCAAGTATCAGTCACCTCATGAATATGACGAGTTCATTTGTATTTGTTTTGTGTATGTGCTGTTGACACGTTTGCATGTGTTTTGTTTCAACAGGAGATTTCAACAGCTGGATTTGGTGCACAGAATAAGGATGACACACAAATGTAAGTGTGTTTGTCCAGCTTAGTATAGTATCCCGTGTGTTAGTATCCCCTAAAAAATACTGTGGTAGTACCATGTTTTCTGTCATGGTTCTCTTGAATTTGGTGTATGAATATGGTATACCATGGCATATTTCAGTGTATTACTGGTAATCTGGTAACCATGGTACCATCAGTTCTGTATGAGACACAATCACATACTCAGTAACACAAGGTGCGTTCCAAGTCGTACACTTATGCACTATTATACATCATTTTGTATTATAAATAGTGTGAGTAGTGTGTTCACATTCCACCAGGATGAAGTGCAGTTTAAGTACACGAATGATGCACTTATTTAACTGATAAAATTAAGTGTAGAACGCTGGACACTTCATGCACTCAGCAGTCACAGTTGTCCTTGTGTAACGAAAGAGAGGATAAAAAAATCACACCAATTAAGGCATAGATACCACGATTTGTAATAAACTGCCACCAGCTATAGCCACAAACACAACTTACTATGTTGTTTTTATAATGTTTTGTACTATGTTTTAAATGTTATTTAATAAGGTCATGTGCGGAGACGATTACGCTTCAGTCTGACGGTTAGGTCATTTGGGCAAAACAAGTTACACTGACATCCAATTAGATTTAGAAGACTGACATCCAGTTAGATTTACAAGCTACAATTGTAGAAGTACAATTAGATTTTCATATTGACTTGCATTGTTTTATGCATTTGACATCATTTGGGCTTGTCTGGAAAACCACTTTTACTTTTGGTTAGTAAAAACAATTTGTTTGTCGTCAGAGAACCCTTCTAAAATTCATACACTAGACAGTATCATACATAGTGCATAGTGTATAGTATGTCATTTGGGACACTAACTAACAACTTCTGGGCTGAAGGTACCCAAGGAACCTAAAGATCCAGGTTTCAAACCACAGAACTGATTCTGTTAAGTGCTGAGATATTGAGTTGACCCAGTTACATGAAGCTGAGGCTGCTAAAGGGAGATTGAAGCTGATGCAGGAGCCATTCATAGTGTTCTGAAGCAGGGACCAATACTAACCTTCTGAAGCAGGGAGCAATGACAGCTATCTGAAGCAGGGACCAATCCCAGCCTTCTGAAGCAGGGACCAATCACAGTGTTCTGAAGCAGGGACCAATCACAGCCTTCTGAAGCAGGGACCAATCACAGTGTTCTGAAGCAGGGACCAGTCACAGCCTTCTGAAGCAGGGACCAATCACAGTGTTCTGAAGCAGGGACCAGTCACAGCCTTCTGAAGCAGGGACCAATCACAGTGTTCTGAAGCAGGGACCAATCACAATGATCTGAAGCAGGGACCAATCACAGCCTTCTGAAGCAGGGACCAATCACAGTGTTCTGAAGCAGGGACCAATCACAGTGTTCTGAAGCAGGGACCAATCACAGTGTTCTGAAGCAGGGACCAATCCCAGCCTTCTGAAGCAGGGACCAATCACAGTGTTCTGAAGCAGGGACCAATCACAGTGTTCTGAAGCAGGGACCAATCACAGCCTTCTGAAGCAGGGACCAATCACAGCGTTCTGAAACAGGGACCAATCACAGTGTTCTGAAGCAGGGACCAATCCCAGCCTTCTGAAGCAGGGACCAATCTCAGCCTTCTGAAGCAGGGACCAATCACAGTGTTCTGAAGCAGGGACCAATCACAGTGTTTTGAAGCAGGGACCAATCACAGTGTTCTGAAGCAGGGACCAATCACAGTGTTCTGAAGCAGGGACCAATCACAGTGTTCTGAAGCAGGGACCAATCACAGTGTTCTGAAGCAGGGACCAATCACAGTGTTCTGAAGCAGGGACCAATCACAGTGTTTTGAAGCAGGGACCAATCACAGTGTTCTGAAGCAGGGACCAATCACATTTTTAAAGGGGCCATTAGAAAACAATAAAAGCCACATAAAGTAAAAACTGTAGAAAACATCTAGGTTTTGCCCAGAATAACACTTAAATAGTGCGGGCAGAACTTCATCTGTGCTCCAGTGTCATGAGTGACCAGCTGCTGTAGATAAAGTTATCTTCATGTTTTGTTCCTTCATTTCACAACTCCATAGCTCTCAATCTGCATTCAAATTGTACATTTGGATTTAAATTCAGACTTTGCTTGTATTCATTTCCATAGAAATCACATTAAGCAGAGGGCATCTCTGAAAGAGCTCATTATTAACTCGGCTTTATTAACGGCTTTTTGTGTTAGTCCATCAGTAGGCAAGTGGTTCTTTTAAGACAAATAAATGAGCTTTTGGCTCTGTAAGCTGTTGTTTGTTTTGTGACTTTAATTTTAACCATAAGCAGATATTTATGTGTGTATGTGCACATCTACAAACTTTTGTTTTAACAGCAACACATTCATGCATGCACAGTAACCATCAATAAAGATAACTGTACAAACACACACGAATACACACACAAACAATTACAACCAAGACGGTCAGGCATGGAAAACAGGTAGAGATGAGAATTCAGACACAGTTGGTTTATTTATAAAATCCACAAGAAAGACAAACACGGAGACCAGAAATAATCACAGGAACTACATTCATACATACAACAACTGACCAAACCTAGGTTGCAACACAAGGCCTATATATACACAGGGAAGACAGGCTAACAGGTTAACAAGGGGGCGGGGCTAGTTATTAAAACTTAAGATAGTAACCATGACAACAAACAAGGGAACAGAACAGCAGGGAGACAAGGTGAAATGCTAAAGACGGGAAACAGACAGGAGTGTAACGCACATGTACACACACAGACACAGACAGCCCTCTGGATAAGATGTAGTGGATGTGCATCCTGCTTCCAGCAACCATGCTGTAATTAAAGGATTTCATGCTGATTTTGACATTTTGTTTTTACTGAGACCTGGTTAGAAATGATTAATGTTGAGTCAAACATTAAGACATCAAAACAGGACTTTAACTTTGTGTGTGTGTGTGTGTGTGGAGAGAGAGAGAGAGAGAGAGAGAGAGAGAGAGAGAGTATGTTTTTGAATATCTTTGGAGTATATTTAGAGTATATTTGGAAACAGGACAGAAGGCAGTACCCATCCTTCAGTCTGTCATAATAGCAGATGTTTGTGTCTGTGTTTTTTCTCATGAGGGTCCTTATTTTCCTGTCTTGTGAGCAGAGAGAAGTCTGGGGGATAGACAATGAGAAACAGTGAGGAACAGGTGAGGCAGAGATGAGAGTTTGGGAAAGAACCGTGAGAAAGAAGTGAGACAGAGTGAGACAAAGATAAGAGTGGGGGAATGAGAACAGATGGGTTTCTTTCATGTGACTGAAATTTTGCTGTGGCAAATTGATGCTTTCATTGGATGTATGTGTGTGTTGAGTATTGAGGTTCATTTTCTCAACCTGTGAGCAGGATCTGTATAAGAAAGTTGGTTTTGGCCATAGAGAGAGCAGATGGCTAATGTTTGGAGTTCCAGACATTTAAAGGTTCATAATCCATAACTAATAAATCATGTTAATTGTGTTTTTAATCCGTGGCTCAGGTTCACCTTCAGAACAGACCTGCATTTATTGGATATGTTAATGTTTTGCCATTTCTGCACTGTTGCACACAGTTTAAGTTGTTAAGTTAGAAATTAAGAAATTGGGAAGATAACATCTTGGACTGAGAAAAACAATTTTGCAGTCTTAAGTTGTGTTGTATTAAGTTAGCCAGTTTTGTTAAATTTGAAAAAGTCAAAGTAACTGAGTGATCTGTGGAAGCATTCATATCCTACTGTAGTATTGTAACCTTCAGATGAGTAATGCTGAAGAAGTCTGAAGTAATCATGTCTATTTCCAGACAGAGGGAAAGACTGTAGAGGTTTGAGAGGGTTTGTTGTAATATCCTGCAGTGTGTTTTTGGCGCCCCCTGCTGTCAGGATGCTCTGAGACGCGATCTAAAACGGGTTCTGTCAACTTTATAGATTTTAATCAATAATAAATCATACTGATTTCAGAATAATTGCAGATATACAACACCTCCCAAATGGATAAATACAAGCGTAAATGTTTGTGTGTGTGTGTCAGGTAAAGACCTGTTCACTGAAATTCTGTGAGTCTGCATGTGTGTTAACATTTGTATAAACATTATACACTATACACACTGTGTGTGTGTGTGTGTGTGTCTGTGTGTCTGTGTGTGTGTGTCTGTGTGTGTGTGTGTCTGTGTGTGTGTGTGTGTGTGAGTGTGTGTGTGTCTGTGTGTCTGTGTGTGTGAGTGTGTGTGTCTGTGTGTGTGTGTGTGTGAGTGTGTGTGTGTGAGTAAGTGTGTGTGTCTGTGTGTGTGTGTGTCTCTGTGAGTAAGTGTGTGTGTGTGTCTGTGTGTGTGTGTGTATAAGCTCTGCTGATGGGCGGCTGGGCTTTATGTGTCACGTCTGTTTCTGTGAGATGATTTATCTGTATCTGCTCTTCATGTTCTAATGAAGACATCCACATTCTGATGCAGGATTTCATGTATGGCCAGTATGACCAGTTAGACCATTGGAGTGAGGACATTTTGGTCAGTCCTCACTTTCTGACACCCCTTTAAAGGGCTTTTTGAGGGTTAAGCCTTGGTTTTGGGGTTAGGTTAGGTTTAGTTTAGGGTAAGGGTTATCATGAGACTCATAAAACCAATGGAAGTGTATGGAAAGACCTCACTAATATAGTCAAACATAATAACAACTTATTTCGTCTTGTCTACAGACATGAATCATGCTCAGATCATGTGACTTTTTGAAGACAGTTGTGCTGCTACATTGAAATGTTAAACTCTTGTTCTCAGTGTTGTGTTTATTAATTCTCACTCTCTTCTGCTCTTCTCAGGGTGTCTGTTTCTTTCTGCTGGCACAATGTTCCTGAAGTAGGGTGGGTGGGCATTGTCCCATTTTGCCATGAAAGGCTACACCCTCCAGCGCACCCGTCATCTGTCTGACTGTGAGCCACCCCATTCTCCCAGTCACCTGGGCTCTGTGTACCCTCCCACTACATCTTCCACCCTGTCTCCTGCCCCGTTCCTCCTGCCGGCAGCCATGGACCACTATGGAGCTCTAGACCCCCACCACTTCTCTCCGTCCCCCAGCCCAGGAGGCCTTCCACCCGACTGCCTGATGCCCCTGAACAACCAGCTGTCTACCAGCAGCACCTTCCCCCGGATTCACTACAACTCTCATTTTGATCAGGCAGAGTTTGGTCCCTCAGGGGACAGTATCGGGGGAATCAGCACGGGGACTCTGGGAACATCCATGTCTTTGGGATTGGGTCTTGGAGTGGCACGGACAGCCATGATCACCAGTGGATCCGCCACTATATCTGGTAAGAAAGAAAGGACATTGATTGATGAGTGTTTATTCCCAGAAATAATACTCGTTCATTAAGAATTCTCTTCCTCCAGTTATCATGTGGCTGTTTGTGCTGTTATGCTGGTTATTTGTTGTTATACAAATGTAAGTGGTAAGAGAACACTTGCAATAGTGTGTCAGTTGTTGTTGCCTACTGCTTTTAAAATAATAACATTATTTGTATGTTTTCTAAAAATTTTAAAGTAGCTTTGAAGTGTTGTAATAATGTTGCCTTATATAATGTGACAGATTACCAATCATTTGCTTTTAATTATGTCTAAAAATATGCTTTTTGTCTGTACTGTACTGGTTTAACTTTTCTCAGGATATGTATAACTTCCAGTGCCATCAGTACTGATGTAATGACTGACTATAGTGTTTTATGTTTTTGGTTGGTAAATTAATGAATTCACCTAATACAGTTTTTATTTTTGTCTGATACACCTGTGCTCTTTTTGCCTCCAGGGGCAGGAAAGATGAATCGTTTGCCCCCCAAACTCCTGGACCAGTATGAGAAACAGTTGCCAGGGCAACAGGACGGCTTTAGCACGCTACAGTTCCATCGTAGCACCGCAATGACGACAACGAAACAGCAGCAGCAGCAGCGCACTGACAGTCCTGGAAAAATACGCTATCTAGTTCACTCTGTCCAGAAACTCTTCGCTAAATCACAGTCACTAGAAAATTCTGCCATCAAGAGTAATGTGAACGGTCGCAACAGCAGGTCATCGGGCAGCGACGACAAGCATCGGCGAAGCAAAAGCAAAGACCGGACCAAGAACGAAGGAACTGCCAAACGGAGGCCGCGATCCAACATGTCTGGATACTGGAGTTCTGACGACCTGGACAGTGATGTCAGTAACTATAGAAACCCTGCAGCCATGATGACTTTGGGCCGGCCGTCAGTTGGATCAGGACCTGGGCCAGACAGTCAGGTGGGATCCAGGTACTTCATGCAGGGCTACAGCACTATTAGCAAGCACACACTGAAGTCTTCAAAGAGTAACAGTGACCTGAAGCACCAGCCGCTCCCTGCACTCCCGGCTCCTGGTGGTGGGGGAGGGAGAGGGGCAATGTTTGATGGGAACTTTGGTAAAGGGGGACCCTGGTCCACGCTTACGTTAGGGCCCACCAGGCAAATGTGCCAGAAGGGTTCAGCCACACTGGATCGCACCTTACTGAAGTCTAAGTCGGTACAACAGGATCTGGGCTGCCATTTCCTGGAGGTGCGAGGGAGGGTGAGTAATCAGAGACTGACAGAATAAATGATAAAACACAAGAACAGTATAAAAACACTAGTGTGCAGAACATGTTTCCTCCAGGTGGTCCTATTATAAAATGTTGAACTTTTAGTTATTGTTATACTAATGATCGAAAGCTATATTTCCACCAGAACAAATGGAATTTCTGTTTCTGAATTAATAAAGTTAAAATAAGATGATTAAAGCTTAAATGGACAGAAATGCCCTTTATCAAACATTTTATCATATATTATTTTATAATATATATTACATATTGTTTTATTACATATTATTTTGAGTATTTAGTGTGAGCTGTCCTACACTTGAGCAGTGGCAGGAACCGGCTCTCCTAAACCTGAATGGAATGAAAGCCTAATTTTTTCATTCGAATCTAATGACTTCAGAACAGTCTCCACAAAAGAGTTCAAGATGTGCCTGTTGCCAAGAGCGTCACACTCAATACTGACTTTTGCCTGAAAAGCCATTAAAACTTTGTTAAAACAACAAAAGCTTGTAGTGACTTTTGCACAGTACTGCGTGTGCAGTGTACAGTCCGATGTTGAGAGCAGCTATAATCTGATCTTGTAGTCTGAATAGCAGTGTGTTCTGCTGATGTTGTGTGATGTTTTTGAAGATGCCCTCGACTGGTGAGTGGATGGGCACTCCAGGCAGAAGTGGCCCAATGGGTGAGATCCCTTGCAGACGCATGCGCAGCGGCAGCTACGTGAAAGCCATGGCCGACCTGGAAGACAGCGACGACTCAGACGGAAGTCCCAAACCCTCACCGAAAACTGCGGCCCGCAGACAGAGCTACTTGCGTGCGACACAGCAGTCACTCAGCGACCAGTTTCCTTCAAGAAAGTAAGAGAACACAGTGTGTGGGTCAAATAAGGAGAGACTCCCTGAAAAAACGAATGAGAAATAAACTTTCGTATCAAACAAGAAACAAATGTAAGACAGGATTTCATTTTATCCATCAGGAGTTTTTGTAAATTAGGCTTTTATAAAGCAGCATAAAATAATAAACAACTGACCTGTTGTTCGTACCTAAGTCAGTTATTATTTATGATTGTTATCAAAATAAAAGCTCTGATGGAGATCTCAGTTGTGTTTCATTTAAGTATCAACTTTGTCTCAGATGTTTCTCTTAAAATTGCTTAGAAGAAATAAAAAATAGAAAACAAAAGACACATTTAAGACATTAAAACACATTTAATAGTATGGAGCTGTAAAATAATCTGGATTTGTGTAATGCATAGAGCAATGTATCAGTTCATATTGAAATCTTTTGATTACAGACTTGACAGATGTGAGCTCAGACTGAGATACTGTTGAGATCTGTTCTGAAACTCTAATGGAGACATTTGTGAGATTTCTGGGGGGGGGGGGGTGGGTCAGGACAAATATCTCGCAGGAGGTAGACACATGACACTTCAGCAACAGTTTCCATTTAATCTCAGTGCTGTATAGGAGAAACAACTAATATTATATAAAAGAGATCTTATTTGTGATTTTTCTTTCCTATGGTTGGTTGTATTTGGTTGTTTCTCCTGCTGTTCAGAATAGACATAAACTGCTTTAATCCACACAAACCCCACCAAACTTCTGTGTCTGTGTGAGGTCTGGAGATATGTTGGGGTCCAAACACAGAGAATCACACTAGTGGTGTGTCAGACTGCCACAACCCTTCCTGAAGTGTGATCTGACTTACTTTATGCCTTCTGAATCACATTCTGTTTGTTCTCTTACATGCACACACACTCAGAATCCAACTGTACTTGTACATGTGCTACATTAAGCACAGCTAGCCTCTCGCTTAGATCCACCAATAGATCCACCATATGCTCTCTCTCTCTCCTTATTTACTGCTGTATTTTCACATATATACAGCTCTTAGAAAATAACTGACAGTGATGCCTTAATGTTTCTCATAGTCAGTTGTTATCTAGTGATTTTTGAACAGATTAATACTGTTGTCTGATTAGGGTATAACTGTAGTTTTTGATGCTATATTCTTTGATATGAGTCAAAATTGACCCAAAAACAGTTGTATTGTTTAAGCTCCTCCCTTGTGTCTGTACTATAAAACTCCTTCCCTTTCTTGATCACTCTCATGTGCTTCTTTTATAAATAAGTTTCTTTTCTCCTCTGTATTTAAAATACATTTAACCCAGCTCGTAAACTCTTCCTACTTGGTCTGAGGCCCCACCTCTTCACCTTAACTTCTTTTGTCTTTACTGCACTGTAAAGCTTCTCCCTTTCCCCCACCCCTGGTTTTACTCTCTACTCCTGCCTCTCTCCAGCCGTCTGCTGGACTACTCGATGCTGCAGGGGGATTTGGAGGCTCTCTGGTCCCCCCTTCACAGCATCACAACCCTTCAGCAGATTGGACGCTCTGTCAGGTTAGTGCAGTGAGGAGACTGCCCCCTGTCTGTCTGACTGACTGCAGCTCCTCACTGACCGCACACTGGAGTCGCCACACCAGCGTGCCGCTTTAAAGCATCATTCAAGCCTGAATTTCTCTCAAATTAGGAGCACTGATTAAAAATTGGTTTGCCATTGGCCAAGACTCATTTATAAAACAGTTCTCCTATTCTGAGAAGCATAGTTCTCTGTGTCTAGCCCCCGGTTGTGTAACTCTTTGGTGGCTTTCTCAGTGGAGTACACATGAGGTGTAGTTGGAGTTGGTTCTGAATTGAGTTCTGAAGAGAGAGAAAGCCTCCTCAGAGTCTGGATCTGCTGCTGCTTGCCCTTATTGCCCAGCGCTCTGATTAGACTGTGAGAGTAGGTGCTTCACTGATTGGCCATTAGCTGTGGTGCTTCAGTTGACTTTATATCAGACATGCCCAATCCTGCTCCTGGAAGATCAGTGTCCTGCAGAGTTTAGCTCCAGCCCTAATCAAACACAGAACCAGCTAATCAAGGTCTTACTAGGCAGATTAAAACTTCCAGGCAGGTGTGTTGAGGTAAGTTAGAACTAAACTCTGCAACTCACTGGCTCAACAGGAGCAGGGCACTCTGCTCTAAATGATGATCTTGCTCTTATATTGTGCATCTTCTCTCTTTGTGACCTGCTATCCTCAGTTGTCTTCCATCTCTGCAAGAGTTCTCTGGGAATCGTAGCCTGGATAATCTGGACTTCATTGGAGGCACTTCTCTATTCCCAAACTGGGATGACGATGACTTCAGCCAGGGCTGCAGTACGCTGGGTCGTGGCAGCAGCGTCAGCCAGGTCAGAACTTCATTACAATACACAGAGATTATCAAGTGTCTCTGATACAGATACTGAATGAATGAATGGAAGTGTTGTATTTGTCCAGTACAGTTATCCATACTTGAAATGTGACCTCTGTATTTAACACACACACAGCAGTGGGAGCTATCACTGCAGTACCTGGGGAGCAACTGAGGGAGGTGCTCTAGAGCACCTCTGTTTTTTCCTGCTGGCATTCCTGCGGCCAAGGTTCTCTAAGGAACAGTTCCCCAACAACAGAAACTGTCACTGAGGCAGGTTTTACAGCAGTACGGCATCACATGAGCTGCGTGTGTCTGCAGGTGCAGGACATGATGAACCAGCATCATTATGGAGGTGATGTGGAGGACCTGCGCTGTGAGCCTCCTGACACCCCCGCCTGCTTCCGCTCCCGTAGTCATAGTTACCTGCGTGCCATCCAGGCAGGCTGTTCCCATGACGACGACGCGGCGTCCGTGGATTCTGATTCTCCGCCGCCCATCACAGCGACGAGCGTCCGCACGTACAGCAGCAGCGCAGGTGAACGTTAGGACAACGTTACAGTAACGTTTAGAGACAGTGTGAACTGTGTGCTTACACGTGTGTGTGTATTAATACACTTGTGTGTGTTGTTGTGTATACACGCTCATTTTTTTTTTTGTGTTTTGTGTGTTGTTGTGTATACACGCTCGTGTTTTTTTGTGTTGTTGTGTATACACGCTCAGTGTTGTTGTGTGTTGTTGTGTGTGTTGTTGTGTATACACGCTCAGTGTTGTTGTGTGTTGTTGTGTGTGTTGTTGTGTATACACGCTCAGTGTTGTTGTGTTGTTGTTTGTGTGTGTGTTATACTGTGTTGTGTGTTGTTGTGTTGTTGTGTACATGTTGTGTGTGTTGTTGTGTGTGTTGTTGTGTATACACGCTCAGTGTTGTTGTGTGTGTTGTTGTGTATACACGCTCAGTGTTGTTGTGTGTGTTGGTATGTGTGTGTTGTTGTGTGTGTTGTTGTGTGTGTTGTTGTGTATACACGCTCAGTGTTGTTGTGTGTTGTTGTGTGTGTTGTTGTGTATACACGCTCAGTGTTGTTGTGTGTGTTGTTGTGTGTGTTGTTGTGTATACACGCTCAGTGTTGTTGTGTGTTGTTGTGTGTGTTGTTGTGTATACACGCTCAGTTTGTTTTGTTTTGTGTGTGTTGTTGTGTATACACGCTCAGTGTTGTTGTGTGTTGTTGTGTGTGTTGTTGTGTATACACGGGAGGCTGTGGTTCTCTGCCATCACTGTTGGATCTGCCATCTTTGTTTTCATGGCTGCTGTTGCTATAGTTTTACTCTTTGGGGTTTTACAGTGTAGCTGATGCAACAGAAGTCGGTAAATGATGCCGTTTTTCTCAGGAAATGTAGGAAAATATGTTGCCATAATGTTACCAGGCCAACAGTGATGTGAACCACATACACTCACAGGGCTGTGTGAGTCTGTGTAAATGTCTGTGTAATAAACTCTCACTGCTACTGTAGTAAACATGAATAAAGGCTGTGCGTAAACAGTTGTCTGTAATGAACACTTTTATTAGTTACTAAACCTCCATCACACCCAGAGTTAGTGACTCATGAATGAAGCTTCAGGAACACCCAAAGCTGAAGTTGATGTTGCCCATCGGGTGGAATCAGAAAGTAAAGCAGCAACAGCAGGGCTTCGCTCAGACAGAATCTGATTTTTCTGTAGTGCTTTAATACAGTAGTTTAACCTTTGGAAAACAATGTACTTTGACTGTATAAGTATTTACAATCTTTCAAGGTTGGTTTATGCTCTCAATATGCCAAATGGCTTAAAACATACTAAATAGTGTTTTTCTTTAATTAAATAATGCCAAAAGATTTCAGTGAGAGTTAGCTTTAGGGGATAAAGAAATTTGATTAGCTCAGTAAAAAAAATATGCATATCTCTGAAGTACCTAAAACCCCCCTTTACTGTGGAAACTCACTCCTTTTTGCCTCATTGCTTAATTAAAACAACAGTAGCAGTATATTTCCATGTTTCTGATGGATTCTGCGTTAATTCATGCCCAACATCACTTTTTGACCGTTATGACTGTTTTTCTGGGCTCGCAGTCTTTTATGGGAGAGTTGTTTCGCACACTGAAGGTCAAAGGTCATGCATACATATTCCCATACAGTCGCAGCATCACTCCAGTTCAGCTCAAGTTCAGAATCAACCGGAACAATGACCGTGTTTGTGTTGTTTTCAGTTGCTCTTGTTTTCAGATTAGTTAAAGCTACTTACTGTTGTCTTACAGGATTGTTAGATTGTTGTTTTCCATCATTAGCAGCCAGAATGTTCCAAATGATCCTCGTGTAGAAGAAAAGCAGTAATGTGCAGCAAAAGAACAGACGTCATTAGACACGGCTGACCCTTCTGACTGTCCAGCGTTTTGTTTTCATACTTAAACCACATTACAAAGGTTTTGACCTTATGAAAGTAGCTGTTAGTTTTTTCTCTCTGACCTTATTACTGATGACCTACTTAAAATCTCCAGGCAGATTTGTGCTTATGTATTGTTTTTTCTTTATGTACAGTAAACGTGCTCCAAACTTACTTTTGTCACTCTTGCACATGAGTGGACACGCTCATCAGTGACTCTGTGTCAGATGATGTTTCGACTGTACGGGTCATTGTTTTGCTCTTGGTACACTTGAGTGTTACATAGTTAAACATAGTGATAAAAAGCGTAAGTGGTGTCATTATCAGAACATTATGAATGACAGAACATTATGTTATGTTCTGTCATTCTTACTTGTTTACCTGAATATCACTTTTAAACATTAAGCAGAAGCAATTGTATGTTTATTGAGTGTTGAGTAGATCACATTTTCTGTCTTTGTTTATGTCTGTGTCCATAGTCTCCACATGTATGACCACCTGTAAGAAAGTAGCCCCGCCCCCTGTGCCCCCTCGAACCACGTCCAAACCCTTCATCTCTGTAACAGTGCAGAGCAGCACTGAGTCTGCCCAGGAGTGTTTCTCTGACCACCACGACCGCAAGAGCGAGGTCAACAGCCAATCAGGACGCAGCAACTCCTCCGACAGTCTGGACAGCACGCAGACCAACAGTTTGGCAAAAGGGTCACGACCCCCATTTCCTGTAGCAGCACCCCGTGACCCTCAGATCCCTGCAGCGGTCGTGATTTCTCACGGCCCTCTCCGTGACTCTCACAATGAGCAGGTGAAGGGGGAGGCGCTCGTTGCGGACGAACCCCCTGTAGACCCTGTACCACGACGAAAACTCTCCTCCATCGGAATACAAGTGAGGGCATGCAACTGACCAGTGTCACACACACCTGCGTGTCAAATACATGCTTCATTACAAAACACCAGCATTAGAAAACCATAGAGTAATGCATGTCGCCACACTGTAAAAGACTCTAAGCCTGCATAACAGCAAAAAAAACAGTATTATTTCCCTCTAGCTTTCACTGTTTGCTCATCCTTTGGGAAGTAGTTCACTTAATACCATTTAATAAGGAATGTCACATTTTCCAGCTTCACTACAAGAAAAGAAAACAGTTAAACCAAATTAAAATAATTAGTTAATAATAATAATAATAATAATAATTAATTATAAGTAGATTTCTGAGTTAAGCGAGCATAAAATTTCTTTTAAACTCGTGTTTAAAAGTGAATAGATCCTGAAGATTCTCCTGCTAAACAATCTTTGTTCACTTCTTAGGAGAACATTTCGAAGTTTGATTTTTTACAGTGAATACAATCAAACCCTGATGCCCATAATGCAGTAAAAATACATCATATGAAATTTATTTCATTTTAACAGCAGTGTATGTGTATGATCAGAAAAGTGTCTGAGTATCAAAAGTGTCATTGTGATGCTTTACAATGGAGCTTCCATTGTATTCATCAGTTAATTAATGCAAAACATAAAGGTTTAGTTGAATAATTGATGAGTACTGTCACAGTTATATATCTCTAAATTGTCTAAACATAATATATAGATTTGGACCTGAACAAAAGCAGATAATGAGGATCATTTGGTTTGTTTCTGCCAGTAGATGAAACATTTTTTTTTACATGTGTGTTAAGGTGGACTGTGTTCAGGAAATTCAGACTAAAGTGGAGACGCCGCCATTGGCCAGATTCCAATCCATTGGCGTTCAGGTGGAGGACGGCTGGACGTGAGTTTCACTCACTTTCTGTTTCTCACTTCCTGTAGAACAAACGTGACCTCAGTAAAGACAGTAGACAGAACTATTGCATATGTTAACCAGCACAAGACACACAGAGATGCTACTTCAACAGTCAGTGCTTGATTACACTGTCACATTGTATGTCAAACACTTTTGTCACTGACCAATGAAGAAGCCAGAAGCTTTTGTCCAGCTGCTGCTGTTCTCAGACTGCAGCTGAAATATGGCCTGCATTATTCAGTCCAGTGCAGTATTCAGTAGAGTTTAATCAGATCATGTGTAAGCTTCAGTATGTCTTAAGTTGGATGTTTAATTAATATAAGATTGTTTAAGCAACCTCATTGAAACTCATTGTGTGTGTGCCTGCCTCTGCGTGTCTGTGTGTGTGTTAGTTTCAGCCGCTCCAGTAGCATGGCCTCGCGGCAGGAGACAGACTCGGACACACAGGATTTCTCTTTAAACTCTGTGACAGCATTCCCATCAAACTCCAAACACAATGAAAAGAAAATCATGGTTAACAGCATCAATCAATCGCTGGACTCGCCCCCCCAGCTCTCTCTCGACAATGGTAACCATGACAGTGATGTCGCTGTGACAACCAGTGGCCCCTCCCGACAGATCCTGACCCATCGTTCGACCACACAGAGCAGCTCCTCATCCTTCTCTGAGAGTTTGGATCCGGCGCTGGACCCCTCCTCCCTTCCCCCACCTGATCCCTGGCTGGAGAGCGGGAATGGAACGGGGAACGGAGGCCCCACCCAGCCACTGCCAGGGACGACAGGCATATTGGCATGCCGACGGGATGGTCATTGGTTCCTGAAGCTCCTGCAAGCAGAGACTGGGAGGATGGAGGGCTGGTGCAATCAAATGGAGAAAGAGACCAAAGAACATCAGCTCTCAGAGGAGGGTGAGAGAATGAGAGAGATTTTCTGATTTAAATACTTTTATTACAATTTATCCTTTAAGAAATATTTACACATTGTATTTCAAATTACAATGTGTAAAATAAATAACAGAGCACAATGCTTCCCTTTGACACCAAATATCTTTAAAAATCATAAGACAATCAATTGATTTATTAAAACGAAAATTCCTGTCTCTCTCTCTCTTTCTCTCTCTGTCTCTCTCTCTCTGTCTCTCTCTCTCTCTCTCTCTCTCTCTCTCTCTGTCTTTCTCTCTCTGCCTCTCTGTGTGTGTGTGTGTCTCTCTCTCTCTCTGTCTCTCTCTCTCTGTCTCTCTCTCTCTCTTTCTCTCTCTGTCTCTCTCTATGTCTCTCTCTCTCTCTCTCTGTCTCTCTCTATGTCTCTCTCTCTCTGTCTCTCTCTATGTCTCTCTCTCTCTGTCTCTCTCTATGTCTCTCTCTCTCTCTCTCTCTCTCTCTCTCTCTCTCTCTCTCTCTCTCTCTCTCTCTCTGTCTGTCTCTCTCTCTCTGTCTTTCTCTCTCTCTCTCTCTCTGTCTCTCTCTCTCTCTCTCTCTCTCTCTGTCTCTCTCTCTCTCTCTCTCTCTCTCTCTCTCTCTCTCTCTCTCTCTCTCTCTCTCTCTCTCTCTCTCTCTGTCTCTCTAGTGTTGGGGAAGGTTCGCAGTGCGGTCGGCAGTGCTCAGCTGCTCATGTCTCAGAAATTTCAGCAGTTTCGAGGACTGTGTGAACAAAACCTGGTAACACACACAATCATGAGAATCAACAGATTGCATTATCATTGTCGTAATTCAGATGTTTTCTGTAAATGATTCTGCATTATTTCTTCTCAGCATAACTGCACTAATCTGAGACAACATGTGTAACCATATTAACTTCTTAATTCAAGAAGTGCTGCTTTTACACAATCATCAACACAGCACCACACATACTGTGAGTGATTTGGCTTGAGATCGGCCTCTTCTGGACAAATGAGGAACTGCTGTGTTCTGTGTCTGTGTAGAATGTGAATTCAAACCCCAGACCCACGGCTCAAGATCTTGCAGGCTTCTGGGATCTTCTGCAGCTTTCCATAGAAGACATCAGTCTGAAGTTTGATGAACTTTATCATCTTAAAGCAAATGACTGGAAATTAGTTGGAGACTCACCAGAGAAACGGGTATAAACACTCACATAACCACTGTAGGTCTGTAGTGAGGTAGCAAGAAAAACTGCTAACCAATATAATTTAAAGTTGTCCTGGGTGGTTTCTAGGGCATTGCCATATTATATCTAAGGTGTGTTGCAATGTGGTTGCTAGGATGTTGTGAAGTGGATGCTTAACGGCCCAAATAAATCAAACATGTTGAATATGATATTCTAATCCGACAAGTATATACATTATGAATGCAGCTCTGTGGATATTTTTAGTTTTGTTGTCCAATATGCAGTTAGTTCAAGGTAATTGATGCTAATTATATATTTGTATTTATTTACACTTATTTATCTGGTGATGGAGTGACAATACGGAGCAATGCATATAACACTAAACATGAGACATATGCCCTCTAACAGTCACTCTGTCTCTGTGTTTGACCTTCAGGATAAGCAGAAAGATGCTCCTCCAGTTCCCAAGAAACCCGGGAAGAGTAAAGGCACTCTGAGCAAAGAGAAGAGCAATGACACAGTCGACAAACAGAGACAAGAGGCTCGTAAGAGACTGGTGGCTGCCAAAAGAGCTCAGTCTGTCAAACAGAACTCAGCCACAGAGAGTGCCGACAACATCGAGATCTATGTCCCTGAGGCCCAGACGAGACTCTGAGGACGAGAGAGACCGTAGAGCAGGAGAGAATCCAGAACCACATTCAAGGGCTCGGACAGCACACATGACTCCTCCCACACGAAAGAGAGCGAATGAGAGAGGGAGAGGGAGGCCAGAAATGAACGAAACTAGAAACTAGACACTAAAGACAAACAGAATGCACTAGAAATGTCACTTCTGAAAAGACTGCCAAGGAAAACCTCACAAAGACTTTTATTAGCTACAATCATTAAGATTAATATTACAAATAATACTGAGAGCTGATATTGTGTCCTAAATTCTATATCAGATTGTTATAAATGTTCTACTATTTTGGATAAGAAAACATTCCTCTGACATCTACACAAATAGAAAAGCGAAAACGTTCCACCTGATGAATTTTTGATGTCTTTCCGACTGAAGTCGCCGTCTTCCACTCATACAGTTCATTTTTTTCTCTTCCTTCAGCTAGCGCTGTTGTTCAAGTCCTCGTTATTTAAAACTGTTATGTGTGCAGAAGATTTTCCAGGTGTGAATGTCACATTAGCTGTTGGATGATGAAGTCAGTGGATACTCTAAAGTCTGTCTGTTTTCTAAGAGGTCCAGCAAGGGCGCTCGTCTTTTAATCAAGTGTAATGGTGTGTTGAAGACAGATGTCGTACCTCACTCCAGCGTCCTGCTCAGGTTGTCTGTCTCATGAGTTTGTACAGGTACAGAACAGGGTGTCGTGTTTTCAACACTAAAATCCTGCTGTTCCATGTTCCATGTCCTGCTTTGCTTTAAGGGGGAAAAACTAAGCTAATTTTTTATTCGGTGAAGTGCCTGTAGTGATTATTGTGGGTAACATTTACACCCTTGTAGCAATATCAAAGACAATATTATCAAAATTATTAATATTCAGGGCAAACATCAAAGTGTGCAGCACCTCTCTGTAATCAATTTGGACATTATAGTCAAACATCAGGTTTAAATAATGAGCTAAATATGATGCTTTCATAATTCATGTCAAACTTGATTTCTCCATTAAAACCTGCACAAATCTTTTCTCACACCACAGTGGCTGATGTTTTGTTCTAACATGAAAAGTGTCTAATGGATTTCAAATCCACTGCAGTTTCTTTACAGTGTTGCTGCAGACATGATATTCCACATTTCAGACACTTTCTCGTTGTCTGTTATCAGGAAATATTTTTCTTAAGTTTCCATAAGTTATGACCTAATTAAACAGGGAAATGTATGCAGTTCAGCCAAGAGGAGCCACAAACTTCCCCCCAATTTAGCCTAAATCATCCCTTCACTTCAACAGCTCAGTGCTTGGCTCCTATTGTGTGCTGTTATCTGGCTGCTAATGGTGTCAGATGGGTCTTCTGTTTTAAACTTCTCTCGGTCGTTCAGCCCGTTTTGTGTCTGTCGTTAACGCCTGTTTGTGTTTTGTGTGTTGACGGTCCTCTTGTATTCATACACATTCAGAGTGTCTCACAGCTCTGAAAGGCCGTTCCACAGAGACCTGCAGGATAATTGATGTACCTGCTGCTGTTTTGGACTCGTATGCTGTAGACATTTATTAGACCATTGGACAGGAGTTTAGAAGAGAAGTTTAGCACAGTTTCTTAACTTAGTCTGTGATTCTGTTTTAGCACCCTGTTGTTTTTTTAGAACTGCTCCAGGTCAAATGTCACCACATAAAGGGAACAAAAAGTTATATTTTCCCCAAAGAAATTGAAGACCATTTTTATGCTATTGTGATTTTTTTTTTTATTGTGGTCTCATTTTTATGATAACACATTTACTCAAAAATTCACAATTACTGAACTGTAAAAAATGCATTACTGTAATGTGAGAAAAATTAGTTGCTGTACCACCTTTATGATTATTTAATGTACTAAAGTAAACTAATTGGACACATTAATGAGAATATGGCTTAATGTTCATGAAAATAAACTTTATGCAAAATATATTTTGAATGATTGAATATAGCTTGATATTTTCACTTGTTGTTTTGTTTGTGTTTGTTGGAGATTCACTTATATAGATCTCTGATACCATGTTTATGTTCATTTGTTGTTATAGTGAGTGTTCTGGTATTATGATCAGAGACAGCTTGTGTCTGTCAGTTCTGGTTTGTCAGATAACAGCAGATCTGTGTCTGTTCAGGGGTCAGTAGCAGTGAGACGTTAACTGCTGTAAATTGTGTTGAAGTGGCAGATAGATTCTTGTTTGTTACACCAAACATCTGAAATTCAGAACTTGTTTGTGAACATTCAGTGCACAAACATATTTGCTATATGTTCAAACTAATTTTTCACTATTTAATTTTTGTTTACTCTGTGCCAATCAGGTTTAAATGAATTGTTATTTCTGGCACTATGTTTATTTAAGTCTTTATACTGTATATATTATCAACAGTATGTTATCCGGCTACATTGACTCTACAAGCCAAAGTGCCCAGTTGCAGTTTTTTACTCAACTCTGATGATTTTGTTAATGAATTGCATGAAATTGGATACAGTCTTTATTGTTCCAGTCTGTAATCTTTGTATTAGCATAAAACTTTTGTCACCTTTTCAAAGTGTCACAATATTTAGTATCAAATGTACAACAACATATTTACTGTCTATACAAGCAGCCCAGGTGAAAATAGATAATATGAGATGAGGATGTGGATTTTGTTGTTTACACTGTCATTTAAGTCCTGTCACATCCAGATTTAATTTGGCTCACATTCAGCTGTGGTTTAAACTGAGCCAGTATTTGAATTCTCAGAGTTTTAAAGATGCTTTTCATGTTAGTCTCCTGTAACATTCTCAGAGCTGGTAAGAGATGGAAACTGTTTCCTGGTCGTGTCTTGTTGTCTTCATGTTTGTGGGCTTCCTTGAGTTCTTGTGTGTGTTTCACAGCATGACGGACACCTGCGTTTGAAATGTCTGACACGTTTGATGAGATGTTCACCCACACTCTGCTCATGCTGCTTGACGCTGATAAACAGTTTTGTACACTAGTTAGGGGACTGATCTGCAGTGCAGAAACCCAGAACTGGACGTTGACCTCTGTTCTTCATCATCTCATCACTCTCCTGTGTACAGAAGAACAGACTCTAAACATCCTTCCTTTCTTCAGCTGGTTTCCTAGAGTTTCTTGAGAGTTATTGAATATTAAAATTAAATCTAAATGCAAGCGTTTGTAGCTTATTAAGATTATTATTGTTATGAAGATTGATAATATTTTATGAAACAAGCACATTTTTTGCTGATTAGCGATTTGTTCAGTATGTCTAATGCTATATAAAGTTTAGACTGTGTATGTGAGGCTCTTTTGTTACAGTAAATCTGACTGCAGTTGAAATGTTTTCGACTTTTGATTCAGCGTGAGTTGAATGTGTGTTTGAAGAAACAGGAGTTCTGAGCTGGAGCAGAGCAGTGAGTTAACACTGAAACTGTGTAATGGCTGTAATTTTACTGAATCGCTGTTATGGCTTCATGTTCATGAGATAAGGCCCTGTGACAACTTGCCCCAGTCTCACCTATATGTTTTGTGACTTAAAATGAGTACAGCATTAGACATTTAAGATTAGAATGTGATATACATTTGCTGGCCTTTAAGTCAAAGCTATTAAAGTGATCATATGAGCACTTCTGAGAACGTGTGTGTTTAGAGGAATTGTTGTTTTAATACACACACCTGTGTGTTCTGAGCCTGTAAACTGCACGTTCCTGCGTATGAAAGAGTGAGATTTGCCACAGACATTGAGAAAATGCAACATAAACCTGCTGCCTGTGCAATCAAATGCTACATCATTTCCTCCCAAGAAATGCATTTATGAAAAGACCCTGTTTCACTCAGTCTCTGACAGATGATGTTACACTTAGTGACGTCTGACCATTTCAAAGAATTGTTTTGAGTTAAAATGTACCAACAGTTAGAACTTATAAACGTATAGAATCTATAATGTGAATTTTACCTAAGCAGCTTTAGTTTTCTTACACAAAGGTTTATTATGCAACAGAATTTTTCATTTCTGATTTTATTCCAAAACAGAAATAACATTTTCTCTTACAGCTAACACCTTAAAAACCTTCAAACCTTAAAAAAATAATGTATACATTTAATATAAAAGAAATACACACTGAACTGTAAAACAACATTGGAAATGAGCTATAATGACATTTTGAAATGATGTATTTCAAAAAATGACAAGTTGAACAGCATGGTTACTGTAATATTGGACAGTATAGTCTTAAGTGTTTTTATCCAAACTCTGTTCATTAAGATAAATGTGGCCTTTAAATAAATGCACATAATCTGGTGGAAAGCTTTGATAATGAATTCAAGCTGTTGCTGAGAATTCCTCATACTCAAGCAAACTGCGTCGTTTCAAAGTCCCCAACAAAGCCACACATTTATCAAAGCGCTTCGTGTTGTAGAACAGTCGTCCACGCGCATTCTCCTGCAGACGGTGAAAGTGAGGGATGATCATTGATCATTTACAGGATGAGTCTGATGCGGCAGTCTGATGCGGCAGTCTGATGCGGAGTGCTGACAGATGCGGGGCCTCATTGGCCCGGGCGGTGGGGGGAGGCTCTGCTTCCTGTTAAAGAGAGAGTGACGGAGCAGCGCTGCAGGTGAACGGACATATTCATCAACAGGACAGATTGTCTCTGTCACTGATCTGAGAACGGCCCGCAGCGCTTCTCCTGCAGCGCTTCTCCCGCAGCGCGTCCGGCATGAAGTCCAGCAGAAGAGGTGAGCTGTAGTTTACACGAGTGAGTGTGTGTGCGAGAGTGAGTGAGTGTGCGAGAGTGAGTGAGTGTGCGAGAGTGAGTGTGAGTGCGAGAGTGAGTGAGTGTGCGAGAGTGAGTGTGAGTGAGTTGTGCACGAGTGTGTGTGTGTGAGGTGTGTGTTGAGTGTGTGTGTTTGTGTGTGTGGTGTGTGTTTTTTTGTGTTTTTGTGGTTGTGGGTGTGTGGTGTTGTGTGTGTGTGAGAGTGGTGGAGTGTGTGAGTGAGTGTGTGTGAGTGAGGTGTGTGAGTGAGTGTGTGTGAGTGTGTGTGTGTGTGAGTGTGTGTAGTGTGTGTGTGTGTGTGTGTGTGTGTGTGTGTGTGTGTGAGTGAGTGTGTGTGTGTGTGTGAGTGAGTGTGTGTGTGTGTGTGTGTGTGTGTGGTGTGTGTGAGTGAGTGTGTGTGTGAGTGAGTGTGCGCGTGTGTGGTGTGCGCGTGTGTGTGTGTGTCATCTGTATGGTGTGCGCGTGTTGTGTGTGTGTACCGGCGCGTGTGTGTGTGAGTCAGCGCGTTTGTGCGGTGTACCGTGCGCGGTGTGTGTGAGTGTGTGTCAGTGTGTGTGCGAGTGTGTGTGTGTGTGTCTGCGCGGTGGGTGACGTCACGTGTGTGTGTGGGGGACACATGCGGGGACATCCGGCTGTTTGACTGGGAAAACACACATCCGTGAGGTGTCGCGGTTATTTTCATCTTTATGGACTGCGCGCGTTTGTCTCGCAGTACCGGCGCGGTGGGTGACGTCACGCGCGTTTGTCTCGCTGTACCGGCGCGGTGGGTGACGTCACGCGCGTTTGTCTCGCTGTACCGGCGCGGTGGGTGACGTCACGCGCGTTTGTCTCGCAGTACCGGCGCGGTGGGTGACGTCACGCGCGTGCTCGTCAGTTCTGTGGTGGAGATGCAGGCTGAGCGCTCTTTACACTGACTTCAGTTCAGTGCCGTTTACAGATTAATGTAATAATAAACTGCAGTGTTTAGGTCTCAGTTTAACTGTAATCTGTAACTGCTCATTTAAGTTCATTGACTCTTCTATTAGACTTCTGTAAAGAATATTATAGCACATGATGAGCTGATGACCAAGTCTTCACAATGTGTCCATTGGGCCATTCAGTATTTACATCAGATTTAACTTCTGTTCACAATGTTAACCTTGTGTGGATAGCCTTGATGCTAACAGTGTTAAAATTTAAATAAACAAGACGACCCGTTCTTTGTCAGCAGTTTTCCAGATGTAAAGGGAAGATTCTTCTGATGTGTAAAATAAATGAATTTGTGTTTGAACTACTAGCATACTGCATAGTATATTTTAAACAGACTTGAAATGTTTTTCACATTCTCTGTTGTCTTCCACTCCTCAGCATTTGAGGAAGATCAGAATGGAGACACAGAGGTTTGCACCATGTCTGACAGTGACCCCTGTGAAGATGACGCTTTCCCCCTCAACCTGTCCACCAGTCACAGAAGAACCGAGGCTGCTGCCAAACGCCGTCGCCGTGGAAACCTCCCCAAAGAGTCGGTTCAGGTTCTGAGGGACTGGCTGTATGAACATCGCTTCAACGCGTATCCATCAGAAGTGGAGAAACTGAGTCTGTCCAGACAGACGCGTCTGTCTGTCTCACAGGTGAGAACACGTGCTAAGCGTTTCTGCCTGATGCAATTCATGCACAAAAACTGCTGAAGTTTACAGGGTTCATTTGCATTCAATCATTGAAGAGTTTCGTTTGAGGCACTTAGCGTAAAACAAACAAGATGTGTTTAAGCACAGCTATTTATTCTGCTCTGTTAGTAAAGTGTGGCAACGCGCGCAAAGGTTTTTTTTTCTGGGGGGGGGGAAGGAAGCGGCGGGGGGGGGGGGGGGGGGCCATTAAACCAGCCTCCATTAGTGCTGCTGTCTGACCCAGCATGCAGTTCACACCAGCATCAAGAGAAAGCAGCACAGCAGGTTCCATAGTGAATAAAAACAAATTTAAATAAATCGGATTTTTGAAGAGAGGGTCCGTTGACATCTTTGTCTTGAGGTCCACATGCATTAATTCTCAAACTGAACAGCTTTGTTTCCTGTTTATTTATCTTTAAGAAACTGGCCTTGAAGTGTTTGAAGCCGAAGTCTTCATTTCATTTTTTTGTAATACAATATTCCCAACTTAATATGCAAAGTAATATCTGCACTGTCTAAAATTTTTCAATCTGTTGTTTCTCAGATCTGCAACTGGTTTATAAATGCTAGACGGAGACTCCTACCCGACCTCCTCAGAAAAGATGGCAAAGACCCCACCCAGTTTACCATGTCAAGGCGTGCCAACAAGCCAGAAAGATCCGCCTCCCCAGAGAGCCCTGCCTCCTCGCCCTGCCCTTCATCTGTTTGTTCTGCCCCAATATTGGACTTACGGCTGTTGGGTAACACAGCGACGGCCATTTTGACTAGAGCCGGTTGTTTGCCATCATCAGGGACCTTCAGTCAGAATGGAGGCGTTCAGGCTCTGATGCAGCTGGACACGCGTGGGCTTCTGAGACATGAAGATCAGTCCTCTAATCCTCATCTGACCACCCTCCCTCCTGCTGCTACCTCTGCCCTGACCCTGGGAGCAGTGAGCCCTACAGGGGTTCTGTTCAACACGCCTCCCCCCACCCCTCCAGAGCTGTGCCCACAAGATTTCAGTGATCTCAAACTTTTAGTGGATGCGGCGCTGCAGCGAGCGGCAGAGCAGGAAAACTGCAGACAAAAAGAGCAAACAACACAACAAGAACCAGAAGAACGTACAGAGTTAGGAGAGTTTGGCAAAAATGGAGATTCTGAGGCAGTCCTACGTTTCTCTTCTAGAGAAGAGACTCCTTCCAGAGAGGAGCCTGATGCTACAGCAGGGCTGATGGAGACCCGGGTATTACCGGTGTCCATTCCCGTCATGGCTCACTCATTTACGGGCCTTCCAGTTGTGCAAGCTGCTCGGACCACTGGTGGTGTCGCAGATGTGGTTGTAGGAGCCAAGAACATTGTGGAATCTGATAACTTCTCATCTTCTGGGCTGTGGAGTGTCCCTCATGGCAGTGTCCCACAAACCAGCCCACATTTGTCATGTGTTTGGAGCCCAAAGTACAATCATAACACAGTGACAGAACCTGTGAACTGATCATTGTGGAAGCTGATTGCAGTTTGAGATTAAGTGGGAAACTTTCACTTAATACTCCAGTGTTGCTTATTTTTTAACTCTCCAAAGCAGATGGAAACCGGGTGCTTTGGGTGACACTAAAATGTTGACTGTCTTTCCAAATGTAACTGTTGTCATGGAGACAGTATGGATGTGGCTATAAACTCAAAGAGCCCCTTCACTGATTATTCAGTCACTGACACAAACTTTCTCTTGAATAGACATGTATTTTTAAGACATTTTAACTTTAAAAATTCTTAAATCTTCTGCCTTTTTAACTACATTAAGTTCATGGATCCGTGAAATGCTCTCCAGGGCTCATCTAATATTTCAGGGACTTAATGAACAGGTTAAAATGTTAATCTTCCACATCCAAACACCAGCAGATCTGAACCTCAGACATCACACATGCTCACACACTCAGAGGTCCTGAGGAACTGAGCAGTTTCAGCATTTCCCTGACAGAAGAAACTTCAGTTAGGACGTGTGTGTGATTTTAGAAGTGGCCTTGTGTACTTCAGAAGCTCTCCTTATTATTGTGTTTGCTTGTCTGCATCATTATATTCTCCAAAGGTTAGACATGCAGTAGTCATGTAGCATGCTTTACTGATATAGTGATCTTTGAATGTTTCTGAGGACCAGCATGCATATCAGTGTCTGTGTAGGAGCTAAATGTGTCTCAGATGTAATCATTTGTTCCAGTTCTGCCTGATAAAGTCTGTGACTCTCACCTGTAAGTGTAAGTGTGTGTCCTGCACTTTATAGTCTGACTTCACCTCATGATCGTCACATCAGAACTGCAGCACAATCTGTCCCACTGTTCAGTCCCATAATGCGATCAGAGAGTTTTTGTGTGTGCAAGCACGTGTGCACATGCAGTTGGTTTTGAGGAAATTGATTGTGTTGCAGAGATCATCACTCATGTCTTGTATCTGTCTCAGACGATGAGATCAGCATTGATTTGCTCCAGGTCTCATGTAACACTGCAGTTCGACCTCCGTTACAGGAGCTGTAAAGCAGATGATCAGTGTTAATACAGTGTTCAGTTCTCTAAGCAAGTTTAATGAGTGAAACAGTTAATTCTTATATTTCAGGACTGAAATGTTTCTTTTGGTTTTTTAAGTGAATGTATCTACAGAATTAACACATTTCATTTCAACACTAGCAGTTCCACAGATCTGTTTTCCAAACCCTTGAGGATTTGGGTACACTTATAGTTTCCATGAAACTGTGAGAGTGTGCGGATGATGTCAAAATATTTTAATATTGTTATACAGTTTAATAGCTTATGATGTCACTTATTTTATTATTTTTAGTTTTACTTACACAGGTGCTATAATTCTGACATTCTGCACATCTGTATTGTTTTTGTTGTAGGTAAGGTGACATTAAGGTCAGTCCAAAGGTCAGAGGTCATGTTCTGTACTGTACACCATGTTTCTTGCTGTTGTTAGATTTACTGTCTCGGGTAGGTTTATGTAGTTTTCAGATGCTGCTGGCCTGATTTCTCTGATGTCAGAGTTTAAACGCATGCTGCGGTTTGTTTTTAACTGCTTTTATGAGAACAGTCATTGTAGCAACATCAAACTGTATTACAGATCAGATGTACTAACATTTTAAAGCCACTGGGAGTGCTATTACTGGATCTGTGATGGTACTGGAAGTAAATGTAGTTTTTTTTTTTGTTTTTTTGTTTTTTTTAAATATACTCTTTCATCTCGTCAGAATGACCAACATTAATATTTCTGAACTGCTTTTAATGTATAGACATCAAATGTGTCTTTCATATACGACCAAATACATAAAGATGGATGTTTTTTTAATATGTGCGTCTATAACAGTAAAAATGGTCCGTGCCTTATCTGCTTGTGTAGAAAAACGTCCTTATTCTGTGCAATATCTGCCTTTTCATCTGGAGATTTTGTTTGGTGTCCTTTTGTATGAACATGCAGAGAAATAAAGGCATTTTCATATGTTTGTGTAATGAGTTTTTATGAACAGATGTGCAGTAAAATATATGCATTCCTATTAGATACAAACGGCTGATATTTCCAAATATCAAGAACAATCTTTCATTCTGAGTGGGCAAGCATGAATTTCATTGTACTGAGAGACCATCTTTACACTTAATTCAGTCTGAAGTCTTTCAGCTGATATGATGGATGACTTCATATAACACACCTGACAGCTGCCACGAGTAATAACACACTTCATACAGCAGGTATTCACAGGGTGTGATGGGTAAATACACACTGCAGGACCACCAGAAGTTCACTGTATACTAAAGTCTGTTTGAGATGATGATGATGATAAAGAACTGAAGAAATAAGTGCAGATGTTTTGTTTCATTAGTGTTACTGTCTCACTTCTAAATGTTTTTAAAAACACCCATAATACATCACATATCTGTTAAACTCAATCAACGAGAGAAAGTTACTGAGACTCATTGTATGTGCTGACATAAAACAGAGGCAGAATACATTAGGTCTAAATGCAGGTTTACAGAAAAAAACTGATTGTGCTGAAGTTGATTTAGACAACCTGAGATGTACAGACACAGCTGCATAATACAACCTATCACACATGAATATTCATAAGAGCCCCACAATAAACAAAGATATACCTTCAATTGAACATTATCTCATCATAAAGCATATAGTTGTATTTGATGTATTTTGATACTTCGTATGTCACCAGATATTATGACATGAAACTGAATAGGCTGAAATGCCCGCCTGCTGTGGTCACACCTTTGCATGTGTTTATCTTCTGATTCTACATATCATCTTTGTCTTTGGCTCCGTGCTTGAGGATGCGCGTGAACTCTGCATAGTTGAAGTTGCCCTTTTTGTCAATGGGAGCCTCCCGGAACAACTCATCCACATCTTCATCAGTGAAACGATCGCCCATGGTGGTCAGCAGTTCCCGCAGGTGTTCTTCATGAATAAAGCCTGTGTGAAGATCATGCGTACAGTCAGAAGACGTCAGCTGCTTTAACAATCTGATGAAGCATCATACTGTACAGAGATGTGTGCAGCACACACATGGTCCTCTTTTACATGCACTAGTGCAAGTGTAACATCCTTAAACAGTGTGTGTGTGTGCAAGTGTAACGTCAATAAACAGTGTGTATAAGCACATAAATAAGTCTGTGTATAGGAGAATGTTGTCATGAGACACTATATAAAACTCTGTTCCAAAACCTTGCAGCAATCCGTAACTTAAACATAAACAAAACCAGTTATTGAGCAGGTACATCACAGATGACTGTCACACGGTCGCTTAAGGATGCTGCTCAGAAGGCAGTAGACAGCAGGGCAGCACATTAGGTTTTGGTGCACAGCTTGTGTCTGACTGGTCAAACTGGGAACTGAGTCAAGCTTGTGTTTTACCAGTTCCTTCTTCATCAAAACAGGCGAAGGCGTTTCTGATCACATCTTCTGGGTCGGTTCCATTCAGACGTTCTCCAAACATGGTGAGGAACATTGTGAAGTTAATGGGTCCTGGTGCTTCACTCATCATGCCCTCAAGGTAATCATCAGACGGGTTCTTACCTAGACACAGGTACCACAGTCCTGATTAACCCTTCATTTCTTTAGTCAAATACTGAGTCAAGTATTTAGTGAAAGTTTTACCTAGTGACATCACAGAGAACATCAGACTTACCCAGAGAGGCCAGCATGTCGTGAAGATCCTCTTTATCGATGAATCCGTCTCTGTTCTGGTCAATCATGTTGAAGGCCTCCTTGAACTCCTGGATCTGTGACTGGTCAAACATGGCAAACACATTTGAGGTGGCCCTCTGTGGACGCTTCTTGGTGGTCTTCCCTTTTGCTCTTTTGCTGGACATGTTGGCGGTGTATTACGTCTAGACAGAGTCAAACGTGTTTCATTGATGTATTACACTTGGTCATAGCACACAATATGATGATTCTAGAAGTAGTTCCAGAGCTATGATTTAGATTTATCACTTGATACAATATTAATTGGAAGTTTGTACTTTAACAAGATTTTTGTGGTTCAATCAGGGCATATAATCAGAGCAAAGATTCACCCAACATTTCCCAGCAATTTCATTAACATGTTACAGACATCACTACACTATAATCCAGATGTGCCACTCAGCTATTGAGTTGTTTGAGTTCACAAATGTAAGATTGTATTTAGTACATGAGAAACACATGTTCAGTTCTTCACAGCATCTGCAGTTTTTGCTGCCATAGGTTTTTATTGTTAGCAGGAATATACTGAAATCATTGGATAGTTCAATACAGTTTAATACAGTGGATTCGTAAAGATGAGTGAATAACTTCAGATAGTTAAAATCGCAGTTCATTAACTTGTTTAATGCCAGATATTCCTTGTACAGTTAAATGTCCATAATTCCTCACAGAATGAACAGTATCAAACTGAGGCAGGAACTGCAGCTCTGCTATCAGCTGCTAATATGAGGACAGACCAGCAGATTCTGTTGTTCTTTACAACTGTGTAAAATTCACAGTGGATCTATGAGAACATTATTTAAAGATACAGGCTTTAATTTTGCAAACACAGGAGATTTAACATTAGTATTGTTTTCAGAGATGTGTTGTGAATGTTTATTTACAAAGTGCATTGGGTTATAGAAAATAAATCATCAGAACATCACGTTATGAACTGTTTGTTTTGAAATATGTAAAGGTTTTTGAGTCACGTGTAACAGAATTATTGGATGTTAGCAAACACTAATTTTCCTCTCTGTACAGTTATTGCTTTTTCCCGACAGCCAGTATTCAATATTAGTGCAATACAGTAACCAAATCCTGTGGAATGTTGTTATACCTCATCCAGCAGTGCTGGACTATATGTAAACTATCCTGTAGACTGACTTGATATCATATTACATTTATCTTATAATGCCTTACACAGAAAGAAACCTGCTACATCTATAGTGGCATTAAACAGCATTTTAAACATGGCTAAATTCATCTGAAATCTCCAGTGATGTCTCTGTTGTGCTTTATGAAGCAGAGCTGTAGTTCTTCTCTGTTTTAAACTCTGACTGCATTATTCCTCTGCTCCATGTTGGTGTATGAGGCAGCAGCAGAATTAAAGTAACTGATCAACTGTTTATTCTCGGTGTGTGTGTGTGTTATTGAACACAATCATCAGAACACAATGTCCTGCTCAGCTCGGGGATTAAATGCAGAAATTCAGAGATTGTCCTGACTAAGTGCGTGAAGGACACCAGACACAGTATTCCTCATGTTTATCTGTGGCCTCTGAAATGTTTTGGGAATCATAACACTTCTGTTACCTGCAGAAAGTCATTTAGGATATTTCCCAACAATTTTCAATTCTTTAAGAATTGTCTCTTTCACCTTGCAATGATGGATCCCAACATACACACATCAAAAGCATGTGACGGCACAGTTTTCAAGCAAAACAGTTTTATAGTTATTGTGTTGAACTGGGGTTACCCTGCTATGACAACTGAATAAACTTGAGGAGAACTGACTTCATATATCCACTAAACATTTAATAAATGTCTGAAATTGGTAAAAATGCCTGAGAAGAGTGAAGCTGTGAGAAAAGCTCAAAAGATGTTGTTTAGATGATAAAATTGTTTCATTCACCCTGCCACTGTTTACATTATGAGTCTCATCTTTGAGAGCAAACCCAGTGACGCTGTTCCAGATGAGGGTTTACAGCTACATGCAAGACCAGCACTGTGCTTTTCACTTCCGGAGTTTGAATATGGAACTTGTCCTGCTTCTTTACGTCTCTGATTATCACTCAGCAGTATAAGAGGAGACTCAAGATCAGTTCTGGACCAGCTTTAGCTCTATATCCCAAACCTACATTATCAACTCTATCCAGATCTTTCTTCAGTGTCCCAGACTCACAGAGCTTCTGCAGAAAGCCTTTACAACACAGAACAAACAGACAAACACAATGACACTTCAGTACTCACCTGAACCTCAGCTGGCAGGATGATGGTGGTGAGACTGAGACACAGTTGAGACTGACACTGAGACACTGTTGAGACTTCAGAAACACAAGCTCCTCCAGAGCATTAGCTTCAGCACCCCCCCATCTTCCTCTCGGCCAATCAGGAGTCTCTGTCCTCCTCAACAGGGCCGGCCCACAGCAGGGATTTAACCGTATATGGGCATGGAATGTCAGTCTGTCCCTTATGTCACAGAGGATGACGGTGAAGAGATAAGCCTCCTTATTTAGAGAAAACTGGCCTGATGTCTGTGTTTGTGAGTGACAATGTGCGTATGGGAAGAAGTTGTGAAAGTTTTCTCAACTTAGTTTAGGACACAGTCGCTTTGCAGATGTTACTGAGGTTATGACTTTATCTACTGAATCATAGTCATGTCTCCCCCCTAGATTATTATAACACTGTTATTAACTCATTCACTTCTTAATGAAAGTAGTTTGATTATTGTGTTTTAGAGCCATTAAAACATTGTGTGAAATGAACAGTGAACTGAACTCTATATTAAGAGACACAGCAGGAAAGATAAAGATGTTTAATCCTTATCTGCCAAATGTGTAACTGTAATATAGAAACGCAACAGTTACAGAAGAGCTGCTGTCTCCTCAGAAACTGCTGAACACGGAGGATCACTGTGTGGCTGCATCTCGTGCGCTCACATAATACAATAATAATAATAATGATAATAATAATAATAATAATAATAATAATAATAATAATAATAATAATAATAATAATAATAATGATAATGATAATAATAATAATAATAATAAGAAGAAGAAAATAACAATAATAACAATAATAATGATAATAATAATAATAATAATAATAATAATGATAATGATAATGATAATGATAATAACAATAATAATAATAATAATAATAATAATAATAATAATAATAATGATGATGATGATGATGATGATGATAAACTCCATCACTCTCATTACTACCGCAAACACACACGTCAGCACAAGCCACCGATAACAGGGCGTGTCCTGAGACGAGAGAGATTTCTGAGAGATATTCTAAATATTCTGAGAGATTTTTCTGAGGTATCTGAGAGGTTTCTGAGAGATTTCTGAGAGGTTTCTGAGAGATTTCCGAGAGATTTCTGAGAGATTTCTGAGAGGTTTCTGAGAGATTTTTCTGAGAGATTTTTCTGAGGTATCTGAGAGGTTTCTGAGAGATTTCTGAGAGGTTTCTGAGAGGTTTCTGAGAGGTTTCTGAGAGATTTCTGAGAGGTTTCTGAGAGATTTTTCTGAGAGATTTTTCTGAGAGATTTTTCTGAGGTTTCTGAGAGATTTCTGAGAGGTTTCTGAGAGGTTTCTGAGAGATTTCTGAGAGGTTTCTGAGAGGTTTCTGAGAGATTTCTGAGAGATTTCTGAGAGGTTTCTGAGAGATTTTTCTGAGAGATTTTTCTGAGGTATCTGAGAGGTTTCTGAGAGATTTCTGAGAGGTTTCTGAGAGATTTCTGAGAGATTTTTCTGAGGTATCTGAGAGGTTTCTGAGAGATTTCTGAGAGGTTTCTGAGAGATTTCTGAGAGATATCTGAGAAATTTCTGAAAGGTTTCTGAGAGGTTTCAGAGAGATTTCAGAGAGGTTTCTGAGAGGTTTCTGAGAGGTTTTTCTGAGAGATTTCTGAGAGGTTTCTGAGAGGTTTCTGAGAGATTTTTCTGAGGTATCTGAGAGATTTTTGAGAGATTTCTGAGAGATTTCTGAGAGGTTTCTGAGAGGTTTCTGAGAGATATCTGAGAAATTTCTGAGAGGTTTCTGAGAGGTTTCTGGGAGGTTTCTGAGAGGTTTCTGAGAGGTTTCTGAGAGACTTCTGAGAGGTTTCTGAGAGGTTTCCGAGAGATTTCCGAAAGATTTCCGAGAGATTTCTGAGAAGTTTCCGAGAAGTTTCCAAGAGATTTCCGAGAGATTTCTGAGAGGTTTCTGAGAGATTTCTGAGAGGTTTCTGAGAGGTTTCTGATAGGTTTCTGATAGATTTCTGACAGATTTCTGAGAGGTTTCTGAGAGATTTCTGAGAGGTTTCTGAGAGATTTCTGAGAGGTTTCTGAAAGGTTTCTGAGAGGTTTCTGAGAGATTTCTGAGAGAACAATAGTGATTGATATTAGAGACATTATTAGAAGAGATAACTCCTGAGGTCTTCAGTACGTCAGTGGTCTGTTGAGTCATTGTGAAGATTAATGTTGGTGTAGAGTTCAGCAGAGCTTCAATGGAATGATAGTTTTTTATGAGCAAATGATAAAATTAGTCTCTCTCTGTGTCTCTTACACACACACACAC
>JAZGTH010000095.1:3422500-3435000 GCA_036877525.1 Chromobotia macracanthus
AACAGACTGCTGAGGTTTGCTGTCCTAATGGGGCCATATTTTATACTTTTGTAGGATTAGATGTTTCCCCTGAAGTAATGGTGGATTGATTATATTAAATCATTCATATCCATACTCAATCAAATCATAACCCTGAAGCAGATTAGTAGGTTTAGGAAATGTTTTGGGTGAACTGGGGAGGAAGTTTTGAGTTACAGTAATGTTACAGTAAATCACAACTGTACAAGTGTGCTACACTTTCATGTTACTTTCTTTTTAAAATTAGGAATTGAATCATTCTTTATCCTCTCTCTTCTCTTTAGTTCTGAGCCAAAGGTCCTCTTCTCCTACAAGTCACAGATTGATGAGCCAGAGGACCCTGATGTCCACCTGCCCCACACATCCTCATCGGGTCTGGGCAGGCGGGAGCTGAAGCACGGCCCTTACTCCAGCATGCAGATCGATGGCTCTGGGGCATACCTGGACGACGTGGTGTCAGGACCGTATAGAGCAGGAAGCAGTATCAATAGCATCGACAGCGATTGCTGAAGAAGCCTTTATGCCTGACAGAGGGTGAGAGGTTTATACAGAGAGCGTTTTGATCAGGACTTCATGGAGATTCTCATGTACTGCCTTGAATAAGAGTTTTTCTTCCACAGTTTGTGCTTTGTTTTCAGGACTCTAAAATCACCCTGGTTTTGCTTTTGTAGTTTATATGGTTTATATTTGTTTATATTTGTAGTTTTTATGTAGTGTTCGTCTGTTGCTTGTTGAAATCATTTGTTGGACCAAATGTCCCCACAATGATGGTAAAAGTCACACACACGTACATTGTGGGGACCAGTTCGTGGTCCCCATGAGGGAAATTGATTATGAAACACACTGAATGATGCTTTTTTGAAAATGTAAAAATGCTAAACTGTTTCTGTGAGGGTTGGGGGATAGAATATTCAGTTTAAAGTTATTATGTCTATGGAAACACAAACAAATGTGTGTGTTTGTTGCTTGTTCTCCATGCAAAATGTTCTCCAGCGGATGAGACAGCCTGGACCATCAGGTTTAGCATGCAGGTACTGCTGTCTGTCTGTGAGAGCTCCAGTCTTACTACTTTACTCTGGAATGGGTGAATTATTTAACAGTTATATGTCTGCAGTATATACAATTAGTAATCAGTGAAAATGAAAAGTATGAAATGAATTATTCTGCAGTATAACAGTGTCAGTTATGATACAGTTTAGTATCATTTTATGACAATTTTTAAAATCAAGTCAAAACAGCCTGGGACATAGCAGGCATTTCAAACAGTGTTCACCTTATAAAAACATGGCTGGTGCTTTAGGTCACATGCCAAAGAAAAAACTAGTGAAATGTATTTTATCACAACATTTATTCAAATACGTAAGTCTTTTGACTCGTTTCACTTCACTTTTGATGGTGAATAAGTTACCCGTTTACTCTTCTACTTACAAAACTGTGTTTTTGTGGGAGGAGTGTTTTCTCTGCACTAAATGCTTCATTTGTTTAATAGGTGTTACATAATGATGTTAGTGCAGCATCATGCAGTGGCTGCAGGTTTGAGTGGGAACAGGAGAGGATATGAACACAGCAGTGCTGCCAGAGAGCCCAGAGGAACTGGAGAAAACTGGGGCCTGGTGAGACACGCTTTCTTTCTCTCTGTCTTGTTCATCCAGTTGCCTGCCCAATGTCTGTCCCTCTCTGACAGATATATTATAGCACTGTTGTGTTGTTTTATTTTGTTATCATCGATTCATTTGCTTAGGGAAGCTTTAACATCTTTATAATTCATGTATCACAAGACCTTCCGTCAAATGAGCAATTTAATTGTTCCACTAGAGGGCAGCATTTGATATTACATGGCATGTTTGTTTCGCAGGTCCCGATATTACTACACAAAATAAAGATGATTGAGACTGATCTCTCATCAGTGTTGCTACATCAAGCAGCGATAATAATGCATTCATAAAGCGTTCATAATAATGCATCTTCATTGTTAATACCGATCAGCTTGTTTTGCGTGTAAAGCTTTAATACTCGCACTTGATTCCTCAGTTTTCTGTCTCAGCTGATGAGATTTCTGATTGATAACAGCATCAGTTTTCAGTGTAAGTGTGTTTTATTGACATGACAAAAAGTATACATTTGTGATGTCAAAGCAATGTTTAGTGCAAAATAAAATAAAGATAAAATAGAAATAGAGATAAGAATAACGTAAAACTATCAACACATGTAAATAACAGAACAAAGATGTAATATAAGCTGTACAGTTTAATGTGATGGAAACGTGCTGTAATGTGTTGTTCTGTTTCAGAGCATCAGTGTGATGAAGGTCTGGAGATGTTAGTGGAAAATCAGGACTGAAGCTCTGGACTATTGATTGTAAATGTGTATTCAGGGTAAATGACAAATGCGCTTGTAACATAAATGATCATTAACATTGTTTGCATCATTCCCATGAAAAAGGTTGTTTACAGTAGTTTTGCAATTAGTTTTACAGTAGTTTTGCAATTAGTTTTACAGTAGTTTTTCAAAAGTTTAGTGGATCAAACTGCTTGTCGCAGGTCATGCTGCAGGATGCTGACACATCAATGGTCGCATTCATGACAGATTCCATAATGCTGAACTCCTGCTGTATATAATTACTGCTTCTCTCACCAGCTGACTTGTGAAGGTTACCCAGCCAACAATTTTAGGTTGTAAGAACACTTGATTAATGTTTCCATTACGTAACACAAATGTTAACAGTGTTATTTTGAAAGTATTTAGAACATTGAAAATCATGAACATAGTTTATTATATTAATGTTTTTTGTTATAAGAACGTTATTCATCTTTTTGAATTCTGTAACTTTTAAAATATTTCACTAACAACTTAACGTTTTGATATAGGCTATATAACGTTCTACTAATGATACTGCAAGTTTGATAACTTGGATAGAACTTTTAGAGAACATTAGCTGACTTTCTGAAAATGTTTGCTGTTAGCTTGGATATTCCCAGAATACAGACATGCTCTCGGACTCGTCTTTGTGTCACATCTGTATAATGCCAACAGTGTCAAAGTGTCATCATATAAGCCAGAATATTTATTAAACTTAAAAGCAGAGTGGTGAGGATGAGCTTAATTTAATCTGAAAATCCAGTTTCACATTTCCAGCAGTGAGTGATTCTCGCTGTACATAACTTTACATGTTACTTTAATGTTGTTTCAGTGTTAATTGCCCTTAAACCCCATTTAACCACCAGGTCTCTCTCCCAAAGCATATAGTGATTTTAATACTGCCCTCTCCTCTCTCATTCTCTCCTCTTTCAACCAGTTAATCTGAGTATTCAACGTTAACCATAACATTCAGTCATAACATTTTCATGGGGTGTTTGAAGTGAGTTTAATGTACAGTTGATTTTGACCTGTCATTCCGGTCATTTCATTTGCAGCACATATGTTTGTAGTGTGTTTGTCATCTCAGGAACAGAAGGCGAATATCATGAGCAGTAGTCTTTCATTTTGTGTTGATCTGACAGTCATTCGATTGACAGGTGCCAGTCACCTTCTGAACTGTGTGATGTTCACAGTGTTTTATCACCAAAAACCCAAACCGACTCATGACTCCTGTCTGCATTCAGCGCGTGATAAAAACAATTGTTGTTTTAAATTGTGTTGAGTATTCCGGACATGTCATGGCAACTTCAGATGCAGCTGAGAAATTGATCGATTTGTTTCTGAATAATGTACATGTGGATAAGCGTGTGGATAACGTGATTATGATCAAGGAATGGTTTAGTACAGCTGCACGTTACTAATTAGCTAAAATAAAATCCATATGTTATAAAATAATAGCTCAGCTCTTCCCAGCTTTATAATGATATAGATCAGAGTTCAGTGTTTTGAAGCTCATCCATCTGTCATGAAAGTAACCCACATAACTGGGTGATATATGTCTTCTGAAATAAAACAACGCGTTTGTGAGCACCTCATTATTTTATGAAACTCAGACCTCTAGATTCTTCACTGAAGAATCTTCCAGTTTCTGTGGATAATTTAAGCAATGAAACACTGGATTATACCATATTTTAAAAGTAATTACAATTACAGTTAGAAATGCAATTCCTACTGTTTGGAAATCTTTTTAAATGTGATATCAATAAGTCAGTTTTCATAATATGTCTGTAAAACACTTCAGTTTTCTGTACAAAACTTCTCTTTTGTTTTCTCAAATAGCAGTATAAGACAGAAAGCGTAAGAACATGACAATAATTAATTGACAGCAAAAAAAGGAAGAATATAAACAACAATACAAATAAACAGCAACTAACTGGCTGCTTAGCAAAAGTAATGTCACATGCCATAAACCTCTGACCTTCAGTTCTGTCCTTTAGTGACCTTCATGTGTGCTGTGGCTCTTAGAACACAAAACTCTCTTTAAGAAACTTTGTGCCGCTGTTTTGCACACGACGTCAGTTTAAAATGGTGTCTGAATGAATGACGTTTCACATGCTGTGGCCTGTTAAGGGCCGTGTGCTGTTGTTGGATGAGAGACAGTGGGAAACATCAGCATCATGTGAAGAAGCTGTAGCTGATTTGAACTGCAGGAGTTTATCAGTGAGGTCTGGGTGGATGGGCTCTGATGTGTTACCGTCTCTCAGACTGTAATGACACTGTTTTTGTTCTTCTGTGGTTTCTGTCTTCAGCGGGTAATTGTAGATTTAACTAGATGGGTACATTTTCTGAAGAAAATGTGAGTGTTGTTTGCTGTGATGTGTGCTGTTGAGTTAGCCTGATGCTAGCATGAAGTAACATGATATTAGCATGAGTTAACATAATGCTAGCATTATTTAGCATGAGAGATATAATAAAATATGGCTTATTCATGATGTTAGGAGGTGATCTAAAAGGTTGCTAGGATGTGGTCAGGAAGTTGCCAGGTCAATACCTAAAGCCCACTGACAGCCCGAGTCAAATAAGCCCACCCACATCTGTACAGTGTTCTAATGCTGAGATATGACTTATTCATTTTATTATATGATTGCTAAGGTACAGTAAATGGTTGCTAGGGTGTAGCTAGACATTTAACAGGGTAAAACCAATAGATGGATGTCTGTGTGAATCAAAAGAGCCAACTCCTATTTTTCTATGATGTTCTGGTGCTGAGATACAGCTAATTCATGTTGGTTGCTAGGGTGCTATAAATGGTTGCTAGAACATGGCTGGACAGAACATGGCTGGACATGGTAATAATTAAAGACCACTAGGGTACTGTAACTGGTTGCTAGGGCGTGGCTATGAAGTTGAAATGTCACCATGTGTTGCTGCTTACTAAGCCGAGCGATATGAGCCCAGCCCCAAGTCTCTACAACATTCTGGTGTGGAGCTATAACGTCACAAAATTTAGCCCAGTATTAAGTCTGTGAACATTATACACCGGTCGCATATAAAAGTCAGAGCAAAGCCAGTCCATCTGACACCTCATTCATGGGTCTAAGACAAACTGTGCAGGATGAGTAGCGTGTAAAAATTTTGTGAAGAAGAGATGATTAATGATGATGATGATGAAGAATGCAGGAAAATAATAGTGATGCTTTGCTTCACAAGCAGCACTAACTAGATATCAGAGTCTGATTTATTTCTGCTGGGTGATGAATACTGACTGATGAATATCAGATTGTAATTACACTGCTAGATTATAATCTGCTTCATTGTTTTTGTGTCTTGGGGCTTGATTCTCAAGCACGAGGATTCCACTGAGAAAATTGTGAAAATTAGAATGAAAATTATTTTCACTGTGTAACGACTAACTACTATTATCTAATAACTTATCAGAATCAGTGAGAGCCTGAAGCAGCTCTATATTATACTGTGAAAGTAGAAATGTTCAGCTGCAGTTTTCTAATGACAGCACACTAATCACAGAGGAAATGCCCATTAAACTCTTCAACTCAAACTTTATGATGTTTCTTACAGTCTCTGTAGGTGGATGCTTTCTTTAAGTGCCTGAAAAAAAAGTGAATGTTTTAATTGAAAGTGTCTGAAAGAGTTCTTTTGTTGTCAAACACTTGGATTTTAAGGAGAATGTAAAGCATGAAGTTGGATGCAGGACAGAAAAACGTTATTTAACATTGATTGAACAACACAATTTGATTTATAATCATTTATATGATCTGTTATTGAATTGAGTAGAAACTGACATTATGAGTCTCCGTTTGAGGATGTAAATAACATTAACTGATTATTAATGCAACGGCTGCAGTAAACAAATAACAAATTTAAAAATAATAAAATACTGAACTGAGGTTTAATTGTGCCTTATGTATGAATGACTAAATAAACTCTCCTCTCTGCCTGTAGAATTCAGATTTCTATCAACAGATTCTAAAGATATACAATCACATTCATTGCTGTGTTTAATAAAGTAATTGTTTTTGTGGGTAATTACAGTAATTGTTTTTTTTTTCATCAGAGTCCATAACTTCAGCCCCATCTATCCTGAGCTGCAGCTGCTGAACTGCTACAGAGAGAGCAAACAACAGACACGGCAGTGTTCACAACAGTCCAGAGAGTGAGTGTGTGTGTGTCAGTGTGTGTGTCACACACAAACAAACACACACACGCTAACGCACGTGCACAAATGGGGGTGAGGTTGGCATCCTCAGTGGCAGTTTGCCAACTAGAGCAGGCACACAACTGCTGGAGTGTTTTACATCCAAATATTAAAAGACTTTAAATGCAGACAGAAGAAAGCCGAGTCACATCAATCACAAACTGCAGATGTTCCACATGTGATTGATGTGAATACAAGAACACATCAGAAAGACCGTCAGAACATGAAAGTCTTGTGCAGTTTTCTGATTATAAGATCTGCCTTCTTGTTTAACAGACTCATGTAATGATACAGACTGCCGGTGCTGAAATGACTTCATTCAGAAGTATGGAAATGTTGTCCTGATATCTGTGGAAGCTGACACTCGGTGTCACGTTTATATCTGTGAGCAGACAGCTGACATCACCTGACCTTCATATTTGTAAGGGTGTCACAATGTACTGCAGAAACATCTGACATCTTACATCCAAAGCTAAAAATGCCACACAAATGCCTCATTCCAGATCATTCTGGATTTCCTATTGGCCAGACACACACCACACAAGAATAGACATGTCATGTGAAGTAAGCGTTTATTTTCATTTCTCACCCCCTCTACATCTTTTCTGTCATTTCTTAGAATGTTGTGCGTCTACCCACAGGAGAATGTTGCCACTCAGACGTTTGCTCTTTCAGAGCAGTTGTGTTTTATCATGTTTACTGTCAGATGTTTCTGATAAAATTCTTTAGGAAGAAAAACAAGTAGACACAAATTTATAGATCACTTGCATACAGTAAGAGTACAGTGCTGTAAAATAATGTAGATAGCAGATCTCAGATCATTTGGTGTTGGACAATTTGATGAGAAATCTTTAGATGTATGATAGTTTATATAAGTTGTTGTTGAAAACCATTTGAAAGAAATCCAACATAAGATTAAACTACAGTAATGGAAAAATGAGAACAAAAATAATATAAAAGAAAAACATAATGGAAATAGTACTGATAAAACAAATATAAAATATAATTAGTAGATGTTATTCTGGATAAGAAAATTATAAATGAAATACAACACAGATGTATGTCTGTACACTCGATTCAAATCTCAGATAAAACACACACACTCACACACACACACACAGAAACACACTCACAATAGTCTGGTGGCCAGAGTGGCTGTAGTCATGGCAACACTGGTGGAGACAGATGAAGGTAAGGGGTCAGAAAATGGAATCCTGCGTTTTCAATGTGCTGTATTGATCTCTCATCCCTGAACATCTCTGCAGCCGAACGTGAATCATACAGAGAGAGTTAAACAGTGATTAAACCTGCTAACAGCAGGAATACAGTTCACGTGTGAGATCAGCTGCTCTGTGGTCAGAAGATCTGCTCACTTTCCACTGAATGCATTATTTAAACTTCCGTCATGTACTCAAATCACACAAGGATATGAAACTGATGTTTTGTTTGAAGAAGATTATCATAAATGTGTCTGTTTTTCAGGAAATGTTGTAGTTTGTTGCTTCATAACTTTCCACTGATGTAATTAACAGGAGAACCACAGCTGCATCACTCACTGTCTGTGATCTGCTCCATATAATCACCCAGAAACACATTTAAAGTTTTATTCACAGAAGACAAAAACTACTAAACTGATTTACTCTGTTTACTGAGTAATGCAGGATACATTTCAAATTAAAGTTTAAATATTTCAGCCAATATTCCCTTCAATTTATCTCTAATCATCAATAATTGTTTATTAAAATGCTGAGATGTGCAATTTCTCAGATAATGCACAAATAAAGTCATCTGTCTTTGTCTTTATTGGCACAAAGTATAAAAATATTAATTGTGAATGATGTGGTGATGTTTTCTCATTACGATTATTAGCCAGACCTGGAACATTTTAAGGACATCACGGGTTTGAAGGAAAAATGTTACAGTAGGTGTATTTTCTGCCACTGAGTGCTACTGCCTCGACTTTCCAATTAAAATTTAAAGTAAATGAATCCCAGCTCAGTGTGACAGAGTTGAAATAATGTAGCACTTCAGGGTTAGGCTAAATGTTAGTAATGAAACATTCTGGGCATTATTTAGAGATTATTGTTCTGACTGCATCTCTCTCTTAGACACAGTCATGTTATTGTGCAGAGAAAGCCAATTTCACTTTCTGAAACTTCACACCCTGAAGCTCAGAAACAGATACATGTGAGTAAATGCAAATGAACAACATGAAAGTTTCTCCATAGCAGGTGCAATATGCCTCAAACCAAAATGCAAAATGAATATTGTTGCAGCTGTGCATAAATGCAGTGACAGAGAGACTGTAGGTAAATCTGCTGCTACACGTCTCTCAGGCATTTTGATTATGGTGCAGAGCTGGCAGTGCCAAGTTTGTGTGTGTATGTGTTTGCATCCTGTGTACAAGCATGTGTTTACTGCGCATCGGCATCATTATACTATTAGAAAATCCAATTCCACAAATGGTTTAAAAATGTCACGTAATAATCACAAATGTCCTTTTGAAAACGAAATTGGCGTCTTTTAATCTTCCTTTCTAAATACTAACTTAACACATTTTCTCTTTGTAGATCTCAACACTGTGTATGTGTTGAGATCTACAATGTAATGTAATCTGTAATGTAATCTCATTTCACAGTTCATTTAACAGGTGTGAAGCGTATTACAGAATAAACACTCTCTGTGGTAACTTCCATTCATCTCTGAGTTCTGCGCCCAGTACAATGACTTAAATCAACTTGTTACAATAATGAGAATTTGATAGTAAGTAGTATTCCCCTACAGGAGGAAAATGCTGTTTTACAGACTCATTGAACTGTAATCTACAGAATATATAGATATATATTGTCTTTTTTATTGCCTTAATCTTTTTTTTGCCTAGTTAAGATTACCCAGCTAACAATTTTAGGTTGGAAGAATAATTTCCTAACATTTCCATTAAGTAACAATAGTGTTAAAAATATTATTTTAAATGTTTTAGGAACTTTCAAAATTTCCAATGTATCAACGTATCAATTAAGATTTTTTAATTCTGTAACGTTGTTAAAACTTTCCAATTACTTAATACTAACGTTTTCGATATATGGTGCATATCATTAGAAAAACATCTGACTAATGTTACTGCAAGAATGTTTTTGATAACTTTAAGAAAACTTTGAGAGAGTGTTAACTGGGTACTTATGCCAACCCACATCATGTACTGATACCAACAAACATTATTTTATTATGGTTATGATGAGGAATATGACAGCCAGTCTGTAATATCTTATTATGCTAATCATATACTTTATACAAGTTACAAACTACTGTTCACACAAAGATTCAACAGAAGGAGCCTCACAAATGCAGTTCATTTTAAATGTTCAGTTCAGGATAACATTGTTTTCAGAATTACATTCAGAAATATTTAGAATATTATGACTATAGAATATTATCAGAATATTGAGCTGTTGGGTCTGATTTTGCAGGAAATGTCCATCTGTAAACAATAAGAATAAGATCCAGCAGCAAGTTTTGCCAGTGAGGCAAAAGTTACGGATTGCAGCTTTAGTCAATAGAGGTCCTAGACTCTCACTATTTTCCTGACTATTGATAAATATACACAATATTTACAAAAGTATTATATATTACAGTAATACAACAAACAAAATAATAACAGTAATACAACAAAAATGCATTCGCAAAAAAATTAAAGATATACAACAGCAACTAGAAAAGTTTAAAACTTTAAATGTTGACTTGAGAAAACCCTATAAAAGTTTATATATATATATATATATATATATAGTTGAAATAATTTAATAACCTATACAGACAGACAGAACATTGTCCTGACAAAACAAAAACAGAAGAAAACAACATGATTTATAACTGAGGACAAGAAACTTGTGCTGCTGTACACATATGTAAAAGACTTCGCGTAGACACACGCTGGCCTGAGGGGACCATTTGAGATTGAGTGTCATTTTACACAAGAAGCTTCGAGGAGGAGAGAATCAAGAAAACAGGTTTAACTGTCTGTGTGCATGTGTGGAGGTACAGCTGGTACAGTACATGTGTGTGTTGTGTTTGTCTGCAGTTCTCATTTGCACAATATTTGAATATTAGAGTAATAATTCATCATTGTACCTCCAGTCTGATTGTGTATTTGCACATCTAGCTCTTCAGTGATCATAATAGCCTCAGGACTGTTAAACTCTTTTAAACAGAAACACAAACACAGCAGCAACTGCATCTTTATGCACTGCGCCTCTTTTACTTTAGAAAGTTATTGAAGGATCAGTTTCATACCTTAAGGTGTGAACACACACTTCTCAACACTGAAGCTCAGGTACAGCTCATCTCACTGGGACAATGATTCAAAGTGCAGAGATAATGACAGATTGTGTGAAGCATGGGTCTGTGTGCATGCAATGTTGGAAATTGCTCTCTGCCGCTCTCACACATTAATCACTTTGTTTGTGGAGGAGTGAGTGTCGGGTTTGTGTGGTGTGTGTACATCATTTCTCTATGTGTGTCTAGCACAAAAGGTCATGCCTCACTGATGATGTGATGTTTTGGCAAGCAGTGGATTAGTGTTAATGAGCAATCATTGTTTGTGCTTCATGTGTGTGTGTGTGTGTGTGTGTGTAAGATACTGAGCTTCATCTGTATGTATCTTTAGCTCAGATCAGATCAGATGCATGTCTATCATCACCACAGCTGTTAAACATCCTGCACTGAGAAAATAAGTGAGTCCTAGACCCTGAACACACCTACAGATTAAATCAAACCTGCAAGTTTCTGTTCCTTAAAGAATAGAGTATGATAGCAGCCAGTGAGTGTTAACATCGAGTAAGACGCTCCACAGTGTCAGTGGTCGCAAATAAAGCATAGCATTTAAAGCACTGTCTTGTGTTGCCCAATATTTAAATCTGAATCTAAAGGAACAGTTCAGCCAAAAATGAATTATTCCTTTAATAAGCTTTTCCTTTCCACTGGCTGGTCTGCATGTAAAGCTACTAACCACAGTTTATTTGTTTTTTTAATGTGTGGTTTAGGTAAATCTAAATACCACAATAATAGACTGACACAGAGAAACTTCTGCAAATTCAGTATTGTGGTCTCTGCCTATCAAGTTGTACAGAAAAAACAGACATTAGACATTAGAGACATTAGACGAAATATGTACTAACTTTGTGATCAGACTTTGTCTATCCAGAACTAATAAGTAATATGTTTGTAATATAATTTTACAAACATTATTCAGAAAGCAGAAAATATTGTTATGCTTGTGAATATCTTTTATTTGCTACCAAGTGTCTTTACAAACTTAAAATCCTTGTAAAAAAAGGTTAATGTCACTAACCTAGCAAATAATGGCAAATCCAATGACTAGTGGCTGAATGTGACTTTTGCTTTCATATTTTAATCTGTCAATGACAGATCACGTTTTAAATGTCACTGAAGCCACAAGCTTTCACTTTGTTTCACTCTCCAGTGAAGCACCTGAGAATTTTATGAAGGAAAACTTTCATTACTGTGATCAGCTGCTCTTTCTCTGCTCCTTAAAATGAAGCCATATTTAATGTTGAGAACTGATTTATTCAATTAGCATGAATTCATAATGTAACTGTAATTATAGAAGTGGTTTGACAGTGCATGTACAGAGGGTGTGGTCTTGCCGAAATTATTTACCATTTTGTGAGGAACTAAATCTGAAGGGGGAAACACATCTTCTGGTCATCTTGAGGCATGAGAAACAGACTCCAGTCCTTATTGTAAGAAAAGCTGCTGTTTAAAAGAAAAGCAACAGTTTTGGAATGATCATGTTGTTGTGACTGAGACACAGGTTTTAGTGTGAGACTGGAAAATGGAAGTTTCTGTAGGATAAGGGTGAAAATCCAGAATGGAGTCAGCTGGTAGTGGG
>JAZGTH010000095.1:3440000-3470000 GCA_036877525.1 Chromobotia macracanthus
TTAATGATTGACGGTTCTGTGAGACTTGAGAAATGGACCCTACAAACACGACCCCTCATCCGCTGTTATCCCGACGTGACGGACTTTCATACGGACACTGGGACTGTTTCCTCAGGCGTGAGGGAATCGTTTGTTTGGCCTCTCAAATACAATCCTAACGGGAATAATGTCACGCCTAACGAAATATCTGAAGGCCTCGCCGGTCAGCAAGTCAAGACCACCGCCCTCTGTTTTGTCTTTAGCCCCGAAGACTCAATAATGAGCAACATGTTCGGTGAGATGGACAGAACCAAGCCCGGCACTGAAGCCCGGCACTGAAGCCCGGCACTGAAGCCCGGCACTGAAGCCCGGCACTGAAGCCCGGCACTGAAGCCCGGCACTGAAGCCCGGCACTGAAGCCCGGCACTGAAGCCCGGCACTGAAGCCTCATGTTATCCTCCAGCACTGTTTCAGAGGGCCGTGTGAATGCTGAGCATGCTCAAAACACTCACTATATCTTCAGTATATCATGTTTTATGATTTAAATAGCAACTTCTTATTCACCATGCTAATGATATCATTTTAGGGATGACTAGAAACGTGTTATCAAGTTGAAACACTTTTAATGACCAGTTAGTTAAGATCATTAAGTATTAAACCTAAACGTTTGTCGATGTTACACGTTTTTTGGATTTAGTTAAAAAAGGTGTCTGAGGTCCCTCAGTCCACAAACAGACCATGAGGGTTAACTGCCCACATGACACAACTCCATTTCAGAGGGCAAATTCGAGTTCGTCGATGAACCGGAAGTAGTTTCAAACAAACCATCTCAGAAGCAAGACCCATAACCTCACGGACGGGGTTTTCACCGCACAAACCCGTTAAATGGGCTCAGGCCGGGAGCATGTGATGTGTGCAGCTCAGAATGTAAACGCGCAGCCGCCGAGCTGCAGATGTGAGCATGCGCACAGGCAAAACTGATGAACATTACATTTTCCAGAATAATTTATTGGGAATTAATTGCATTAGTGGATGACATAATTATTGAGCAAAAGATATGGGCACTGCAATACATTGGGCACAAAAGGAGGGAATTAGACTATTGTTTTGCTATAGATTATTATGAGTGAAGATAAGTGACAAATTTGACCAAATGAAAGATAATGAATGTGTGAGGTACATGTCTGTGAAGGAGTAATTGTTTTCACCACCATTGCTAGTACAGTTGAATCTTTGCTGCTATGTCCCTTATAAGAAGTAGTGTGATGATACCGTGGTACAGTGTATCAGATGGCACACACTTTTTCCAGGATATCAGCATGTACTCATAGGTACAGAATACTGTGGTACTTTTACTGCACATTTTTTTAGTTAGTGTTTGGTCAACAGCAAAAGTTTCTGTCTCTTCTACAGTATCTTTCCACACTGGCGTGTTTTTGTCTATTTTGTGCTCCTCTTGTGCTTCTCAACATGCCAGGCAGCAGCTCTAGAGCTCATCATTGTTAATTAGAGCTCATAATAAGTTCTGCTGCCCATAGCTCAGCCTGTGTTCACTTTCTGTTATCATTTCTCTCAGTGTCCTCTACCATTCTGTATTCTGTAAACTCTTGTGTGCTGCACTGCAAAGATTTGCATTGCAAGGCCTAAAATCACACCCAGGGCAATTTCTAGGGCCCCGGTGGGCCCCTTGTGATAGATTGGCCCTCTGTTATGAAAAAGACATAAGGTGTGTTAGTGTGCTGTAAAGATCTCTGCTCAGAGGATGAGACTCAAGAGAGGTATTAAACTCTCAAATGAATCCAGGTGAACTTCAGCTGTTCAGTCACTGGTCACGTCACTGACACAAGCTCTACACAGTTGTGTTTTGTGGATGCAGTTGTTGCAGTGCTAGATTACATGTACTGCAGTGCACGTGTTACCTGTACATGCAGGAAGGCCTCTTTCTCCCTATTTCCTTTAATAAATTCTCCTGCTGTGCCTTGTTTCTCCCTGCCGCTCTCACACTCCCCCACCACAGCTATTTTGTCCTGAGGCCAGTGGTGATATTAAAAAGCATTTAAGAGGTCTGGCTGTTACAGTGTTTGTTAAAGATCAAACAGCAAGAGGTCTTCGGCACACTTCTGAACTTCAGAGCTAATGCTAAACATCCAGTCCTTGTGAAGTCCTGTTACTGTAAATGACTGTTCAGATTCTGTTTATAGGTGTCTTCTGCTTTGTGCTGAGCATTTAAAATACCTGCAGTGCTCTGATTAACAGTGAAACAACAGTGAAGTTCTGTAGCCAAGGCAGAATGATCCACAAGGAATTTTTATAAACCATGTCGACAAACGTATTTGAATCTTGAGGCATTTCAGAGTTTCTTTTAGCACTTTCAATAAAGCTGTCTGCAACTAGTGCTGAGAGGGTTATGGTTTATCTTGAAGACATTGAAGGGCCTCTTCTCTATTTCTCACTCTCCACGTTATGATCTGTTATTTAGGGTGAGTTGTTTCTCAGGAATGGGCAGCAATAACTGTGGTTCCACCCTGCAAGCAGAACATTGTCCTGATCATTCCTGAATGCATGTTATTAAGGTTGAAAAAGAATGCTCCTGTTGTTTTATCTGTTGCATGTGTGAAGACTCACGTTCAGTGACTGCATTAGTGCACTTTGCATGACACATCACAGATTAGGTTTCTGTTGTAAGGCTGTTCTCCTCACTGATCATAGCCAAAAATAAAGGACACTAGAGTTAGCTGTGTTTATTTGTCTTGCTCTTTCTTCTCTTGATTTTATTGGCTGTTTTTCATTGCTACTCTTATAAGTATTAGAAACGATGAGCACACCTAACGGCAGGCTGTCAAATAAATAAAAAAAAAAGTTCATGGTGGTATCATGGTGTCTTTGACTAAATACTTATGATGCACAAGAATGTTTAACTGTGTGATTCAGACAGGAAATGGTCATGCATCAATACAGCTGATTTTTTTTCATCTCCCCCTCTCTCATCGTTCCCACTTTCTCACTCCTCTTCGCTGTTTTCTGCTCACATCTCCGCTGTTTGTGTGTGTGTCAGGGTTTGGATGGATTTGTGCTAAATAGGCTCTTTCAGCCTCAATCTCAGATGTGTTTTTCTTTAAATGCAGTCGATGGCAAAAGCAGCACTGACCCCTCCACGCATTTTATTTCCCTTTCTCATATGTTTCTCACTCTCTGACTTTACTAATCGGTTTATTTCTGCAGTGTAAGTGCAGATTTTTCTAGAGCGTCATTTCTCTCTCTCTGTCCTGCTGTGTGTTAATTGAGAGTTATGGTTCTGGGCTTCTGTAAACATGATATGAGTTTAATGTTTGTTGTTTTGCAGAGGAACTTTAGTGCTGCCCTGAGGAACCAGATTCACAGTGTTAACTGCCATGTGTGAACTACTGGATGACTGATATAAACAATACAATATTTTTCAATGTCTGCTACATGAACGATGATTAACATCTAGACACACCAACCTCTCGCCACATCTGCATGTCAACATGTACATGTACATATGCGCATGCAAACATGCAGTTGTTTTTCTGTATACTGTTCTCCAGCTGTATACTGTTCTTAAGCTCAGCCTGTAAATAAACCACACTGCAGCTAATTCTGTGCATTTAATACAACACAATACAGTTTTCAACATAGTTTGTTTACTACGTAGTTAATACATACGTCTCAGTTATGTCTCAGTCTACATTACTGCTTGGTGTTATGTTGACATTTTGGCATGAATTTGCGATGATTTTGATGGTAATAAATGTAAGCTGTTTTGTTTATTAGAATGCTTTTAATCTGCATTTTTGTAGCCACTGAGTTTCTATTATTACAGTAGTTTCATGGTATTTCCTCTGTCTCGACCTGTGATTATGACAACATTGAGAGGTTTTAACTGATTTAAAGTGGAGTTGGCTGTGTTTGATTAATCTGTCGCTTTGAGTGAATCGGCTTAAAGCTCTGACTTGTTGACATCTCTGGGAAATGTCTGTTGATGGAGTTTGTCTTTGCAGTATGTGGGTTGCTGGTTTGGGCTTCAGTGGGATGAGATGTTGTAGTAACAATGCATGTATGTATTCCACACAGGAATGCTGTTGCTCAACCTCATGTACCAATCTGACTTATTTGACAGGTTTATTTCTCTTCAGTTTTTTCTCCCTCACTTCAGTGACTTCATTCTCATTACACTGTTTGTCTTCTTGTTTGTCTTGTTTGATTACACTGAGTGCTTTTGTTTTACTGAAGATACATAAGATGTGCTGTTTTTGACCTGAACGCACTCTTGACATTAGTGAATTGTTTACTAATGTGCGTTAGTGTTGCATTTCACTGACGTTTTTGTGCTTTAATTCATTTTGCACTTCATCATACAGTGATGTCAGACCACAGTGTAGTGCCTGTCAGGAATGCAGCAACACAAACACGAACACATTCCACTACCCACCTCACCCCCCCATCTGACCCCTTTAAAAGCCCCTGCATTCATCTTTATATCTACCCCCATTCTCTCTCTGCCTCACTCATTTTGTCTTTGTGGCGTTTGTGTTTGTCAGTAGTCCAGAGAGTCACTGGTGATGATGTGGCGTTGGAGTGTTCGTTGCTGTGGTTTACCCCTGAGGTCACCTTGCTGCGCATGCTGAAGGGAAGCTGTTTATCCCACACAAGCGTCTGATGCTAATGAAAGAAGAGGTTGACCTACAACAAGGCCTTTTTTCAGGCTAAACTAGGGGTGTGACAATATAGCAATGCCACGGTTCGGTTTATCATGGTATCAGTGCCACGGTTTGGTTCTGTTTGCTGTGGGTTCATGGCACCAGCACTGCTAAAGAAACTAGATTCACTTTTAACTTCATCATAATACTTGAAGACAGTAACTTTAGTGTACGGGGAATTCTCCCATCAGAAGCTCATATGGGGACTGATGAATTTTGGGGGCGGGGCTTGTAGGAGTCATTGTAGAAAGACATTAAAAACTATCTCTGCATTTTTATTTCAAGAACAGTGTCTCACAAACCCTCCAGTAAACCAGCCATAGACCCATATGTCACACTATACATTATTACACTATACACACTTGTTTCATGTGTTGATTTATATTTATAGTGGTTTCTGGAATATAACTTTCAGAAATGTCATTCAGAAGTGCTTTACAGTTAGTTAAACTTTGTCAATGGCCACGTCAATGCTCATCATAGTTGTGTTAAATATGGACATTTTAAAGTTGTGAAAATACACTGAAGATATCAATAGATGAAGTCCTGACAGAGAGAACCTTGCTTCTAAAACAATCTTTTCCTGCTGCTCTGGGAGGTCGATCTGTTGTGTGAGACTGCAGGACCAGGAATGTCTGAGTCTATAAACAGGTTGTGCTGGAAATGTCTGACACAAAGAATTTGATGGAGCTTAATTGGTCACAGTTTCTTTCTTTCCAGTAAAGCATCATTTATTATTTTATTGTTTAATCCCTGATGTGTAATCATTCCATTCTGCACATCACAGAAAAACAATGTGTGAATGAACGATTTAATTAATGTTTTTGATGAATTACGTTAATCCACCCTCAGTCTCGCACTATCAGTGTCTCTCCATCTCGCTCTCCAGCGTTTTTCACGGCTGGAGAATGTTGTACATCCGGTTGGATGATGTGGGATTGTACCAGATTACGGTGGTACATATTTCTCTTCCCTTGACCTGGTCACTCCCTCTCACACCCTTCATCTCTCATTGGATGGGTTTCTGGGCTGGCAGCTGGCCGCCATACAGGAGATTTCTCACTGAGGCTTGTTGGCTCTCAGAGTGGATGAACAGGTTGTGCCAGACAGACAGAGACAAAAGAACCGGGCCAAATCTCTCTGTTAGCTGCTCACGCACACCCGCCCACAGAAGAGCAGTCCATGTGAAGCTAGTTTAGCTGCTGGTTGTAATGAGTTAGGCACACTCAGGTGGGTGTTTAGATTGATTCTGAATAAACTGACATTAGCTGCAGTTTTGTACTGTCTAGACAGCAATGTGTAGTTTATTGCTTAAACGGTGCCTTGGATGTTAAAATACTTTCTCACCACTAGTTTAATGTGTAGAGGTGAGTAGAAGTAATTTGTCGGCTTCCTGAAGTCACATGCAAACACTGTGACTTTCAGAACATTAGTCTGTCTAAACATGTCAACTTGGTGTGATGGTGTGAGTTTGGGGCAGGATAAAGGCAGAAGGGTTGGGCCAGTGGGAGTTTTTGGAAACGTGTTGGAAAGGCACATATATAATTTTCGAATCGATAATAAAGGCGAAGCTTGATGCCTTTTGACGCTGGTTTGATATTATAGTTTGATACTAATCTATGGTTTTGTGTCGTGGCAGTCATTATTTATTTCAGTATGTTTGGGTGAAACAGTGAGTTGACAATTTACATTAAACTTGATTTAGTAACAGATTACAACCTTTTCTATAAGTAACATCAAACATAGCGTGTAACAATGAAACATTACTAACATTATCAGAAGCAGTTAATTCCTGTGAGCTTTATCATCACAGATAACGTTCAGAAATCTGATCTCCTAAACCACATACACAAGTGCCGGCAGTCGAATCATTCCTCTCAGGTGCTGGCCGTCAGTCTGTACAGCTGAGGGATCTGTCTGTAACTGCAGGTGGTGAGCGCTTGCACCTGCCACCAGGAGTCAGAGATGTGGACTTTGTCAATACTTTCAAGCATGTGTGTTGTGAAAGTTTGGGCTGTGCTTACATCAAAACAAATGCATTCGGGCTCTGAGGGAAGGTAAGAAGGAATATAATATAAAAACGTGTTGTTTTGAAGCAACGGTGAGGAAGATGAGAAGAAAGAGACTGAAAGAACGGCTGTCAAGTCGATATTTGTGAGACCTTCATGGGCAGTTAATCTCATTAGACAACTCAACATAGTGAAGTATGTATTTCTGTGGTTAGCTTGTAGTGTCTCACTTTTCAATGATTTGATGTCACGAACTTCACAAACTTCCTCAAATCCATTGACTAGTTCTTTTTCAAGAGTTCTCATTGTAGTTGACTGAGAACTTTGTGAACACAATTTAATTTCCCTGTGGATTGTTAAGCTGTGCAGCCTGACTCCCAGTTAGACCAATAAAACTCCATTATGACTGGAGAAAGGTATTGCCATTATTGTGTTTGATAGACATCGGACAGTTATTATCAGACACAAGTGATCTCTCTCTTTCTCTCCTCATTTTCATGATGGCTGGGTGCCAACTAATCACGTCATGACTGGCATATCTGTATTGTGCATATCTGCACAGTATTTAAACCTCAGTGATAAAGAATTAATACACAGCTGACATGACACAGGTCAAAGTTGCGTCAGAGATGACCAGAGGTTTGTTGGCGTTCATATCTGAGGTGGCTTTGTTGCTGTCTCAGTAGAAGAACATCAGAGTGAGTCGGACGCTTCATGCAGTATTTTTGTAATCATAATAAATATATATCTCCTGATGTTCTGTATGTCTCTCGTCCATGCCTCACTCGTTTGATGATGTCATGTTTGACAGTTTTGTTACCTGTAGGTTCTCTTCATGTAACTGTTGAGCTTGGAGAGATCACAACGTGCTGATGTCACGCGCTCCTGAATAAACTGTGTCTGTGTGTGGGGGGTGAAGGGGTCAAGCTGGTTTGTCTGGTTGAGTCACTGTTTGGAGATCTCAGCGTGAGCTGGATTATTGCTGGTGGAACTTCTGCTTGTTGTAGATCTGCTGGTTGAAAATTGGTGACCACAAAACTGTCATTGTTTCGTATCTGTAAGACACACTCAGTATCTGTAGTCAGTGTAAATGCTAGTGACTGTTTACTCTCTTTGAAGCTCAGTGTGTGTTTGCAGTCATGTCATCATACATCATAATCTGTAACCTTTTTACTGTTAATTTTCATTCATTTAAGTATTTACAGCATCTAACTGAGTGACATCATCACCTGAAGTCCAATCAGCACCCTCCCTCTCTTCCTCTCTCTTCTGTCTCTCTCTCTCTTTTGTTTTTGCACTTCTGTGTATGCCGAATGCCTCAGCAACATAAATTTACAACTTCCATTGCCAGTAAATTAAATATTAAAAATAGAGACAGACTCAGTGAATAACACGTTCAGCCTGTCTGTCTGTCTGTGTGTGTGTGATTGATGTTGTGTGTCTGTTGAGCTGTATCACTCTGAGTTTAACACCGCCCCCCCACCCCTCTGCTCGGCTGTTTTTAAAGGAGACGAGTCTGTTTTATTGAAAGAACTTCACACAGCATTTCTGTTTCACACACACACACACACAGATGTGTATGCTGTAATTTATGCTCCAGTAAGTGTGTGTATGTCAGTCGCTCACTGAAAGCAGGAAACACAGAGAGAGAGCAGACAGAATCGTTTCCCTTTTCTGGTTTCTTCTCTTGCCTCTGGAATGTTAACAGACTAAACCCTGACAGCACCAGTCACTGTAGCAAGGCATTGTGGGTAACTTAGGGTGTGTCCCATAATCCCAATAAGTTAGCTGACGTGACAGAAGGTTTGTGGTGATGTGGTTTTGTTCTGAAATATAGTTTGGTGATTGTAATGAGAGAACTATCACAAATGCCTGTGAAGGACTTCTGCAGTCGAAATAATAAATACAGGCTGAGAGATATTCCACACACACACACACTCACACACACACACTCACACACTCACACACACACTGCTGTATGGTATAATCTCCTTGTTGATCCAACAGTTGAAGGTTAAAGGTTTGTGTTGGTTTAAGCTCAGTTTTTTTTATCACAGTGCTGGAATGTGTGTGTTTATAGAGTGTTGTCTGTATATGCTGTACATTGAAACCAAATGATTTTTTTTGCGAGCAGAAACAAGCAAAGTAGCTGAAATATGAAAATATCAGTTTGAAATTAAATTGAGTATCCAGAACGTTTGCTTGTGTGATAATATTGTACAGACAGCTTGATGCTGATAGATGTTGACAGTAAAGTGTGTTTTCTTGTTTGTGTGGAAACGCAGAGACCTGTTCAAACTGTACGATTGTAGAAGCTTATGAAGCGGCAGATGAGGGTAGGCAGTGGGGGTGAGAGGGCTTTTGCACCTCATTATTGGGTAAAAGGGGTTGTTAATGGGGTAAGTGTACACAACACCTGTTTTTTTTAAATTTACCGTGGTAAAAAACATTCAAAGACTTTTATATTGATGTGATCATATATTAATTTATTTTGATTTTACAGTCAAAACAATATCTGTAGAATATACACTGTGTAATACAAAAACAGATAAACATTGGAAAGGCGAGTGCTGTAACTGATATGCCACAAGTAATAAATCAGCTGGCAGCCCCTGCCACCTCTCACCATTATCTGAGGAGACAGGTTTCAAGCTCTGCCCCAATGTGTGGGAATTTATGCTCTGTGACGACTTGTGAGAAGATTCACGAATAACAGCCTCCTCGGGCAGTGGGAATAATGGGGAATGAATTGAGTTTCATCTGAACTTGTGTTCCTTATGTTGAAATATACTTCACCTTCCAGATCTGTTTCTAGATCTGCTTCCTAGACAGTCACATAAATGTTTCACCTAGAATCATTTAACCAACTCAAGGAGCTGAACCAGTGTTGAGCTGGTCTGATATAAATGAGTGCTATAAATACCAGTGAAGACCAGTGATGATAGAAGCTGCATGGGTCAATAAACGCCCAACAGCTCAGTCAGACATCTGTAGGATTTATTGACTGATGTCAGATAACTGGGTGCAGATGTTCGGAAACGTGTTGACACGATAAAGAGTCTTATGATTTATAAAGGAAATCTTGTAATTATGTATGATTTTACTGTAGCAATGTTTCACTTTACATGATCCAAACCTCTGAGTGGAGATATTATAAGAATATCTCCACTCATCTCTGAGGTGTGAAGTTGAATTGGAATGATTCTGATTGGCTGGTGCTCTGTTGAGATTCATATTTTCCCTTTTCCTGTTCATTTTCTCTCGAGATCTGCAGAGTGATGCTGCTTCCCATAATCTCATCCTTAGGGGATGATGGACAGATAAGTAAACCCTCAATCACCACTCAGGAAAAGTGCAATAGAGATAACCCATGGGCAAAGAAAAGGATGGGAAGAAAAAAAACATTCCTCCTCCTCTTTCCATCTCTTCTGTCTGCACTGTATGACTTCTTTTATCTTGAACAGTTTTCACTGGCCCCCTGTCCCCTCCGCTTCCTTACGGTCTGTTTTTGTTTTATCGTGTCCATTTTCCTCTCTTTCATTTGTCTGTGACAAGCCAGTAAATGCTTCCAGTAGAAGTGGTCAAGGTCAACTGGAATTTAATCTTTCCATTACCAGAAGAATTGGGCGTTTTAAAAGTGATTTTACACTAATAACCAAGCAATCATTTAAAAGAAGCTTTTATCCAGAGGGACTTCCAGCACACTAAGCAGGCAGTCGTTTAGAAGATGCTTTTAACCAAAGTAATGCGTTACAAACAAACACTTACAGGTTGAGTCCCACTACAGTGCGTGTAGTGTCTTGCAGGTTGCCCCATGCAGAGTTCGAACGAACAGCCTTTGAGTGTTCAGTTCTTTATTCACTGGACCACACAGCCCCTTGTGCTTTATCATTATTGCTTCTGATGTACTGATGATGATAGCAACTGATAGAGGCTGATGTAAATGTTTTATTAGTCATGAGTTTCAATTATTGACTTTAAGCATGAACAGAACATCACCACATGACCACAGAATATTGTGTCATATATATTGTCATATTATATGTTTTTGGTAGAAGTATGTGCTGTCCATGATGTTGTCAGAGTCTTTTAGTATACTGCAAAATACCTGTTCTCAGATCAGAGTTAAGAACAAAACTGCATTTGAGAAATTATGTGGAAACAATAGGAAGTGTTCCATTTGCACTCATGTGTTTTCTTTTTACCCTGCAGGAGCTCTGGACACAGAATTGAGGTGGATAACTGTTTTGGGAGGCAAGGAAACATTGGATCAATAAGAGCTGTTGTGCTTCCCTTTATTGTTTGTTGAGTACGTTATAAAGTCTGATAGCGTGGACCAGCACTGCCCTTATTTGTGAGGAACATTGCAGATATGTGGCCTCAACAGGGGCTGCTTTGTGTTGTTAGCCCAGGGACAGTCGTGCTGCTTTGGCTGCTGTCTATCTCCTTATCCCCTCAACTTTCTGGAGGAGCCCTGGAACCATTAAAATCTTTTTTTCCACCTGACTGGGGTCTTACACATTTAGCTATCCACAACAAGACAGGAGATGTGTATGTTGGTGCAGTGAACTGGATCTACAAGCTCTCAAGCAACTTGACCAAGTTGAGAAGTCACATGACAGGTCCAGTGGTAGACAACGAGAAATGCTATCCACCTCCAAGTGTGCAGCTGTGCCCCCATGATCTTGCCCCAAACAGCAATGTGAACAAGCTGCTAATAATAGACTATCCCCAAAATCGTCTAATTGCTTGTGGAAGCACCTGGCAAGGCGTTTGTCTGTTTTTGCGTTTGGATGATCTTTTCAAGCTTGGCGAACCACAACACCGTAAGGAGCACTACCTTTCCAGTGTCAGTGAGTCGGGAACCATGTCTGGGGTCATTATCACAGAGGGTCATACCAGCAAGCTTTTCATTGGAACACCCATCGATGGGAAATCTGAGTACTTTCCAACTCTTTCCAGCCGTAAGTTGATGGCCAATGAGGAAGATGCTGACATGTTTAGCTTTGTCCACCAGGATGAGTTTGTTTCTTCCCAGTTAAAGATCCCCTCAGATACTCTGTCCAAATTCCCAGCATTTGACATCTACTACATATACAGCTTCAGCAGTGAAGAGTTCGTCTACTACCTGACCTTGCAGCTGGATACCCAGCTAACTTCTCCTGACGCAAGTGGGGAACAGTTCTTCACCTCTAAGATTGTCAGACTCTGTATTGATGATCCCAGGTTCTACTCTTATGTGGAATTCCCTATCGGATGCACCAAGGATGGTGTAGAATATCGCCTGATTCAAGATGCCTTCTTGAGCAAACCTGGAAGGCAACTTGCAAACTCTCTGGGAGTGTCTGAGCAGGAGGATATTCTGTTTACGGTCTTCTCACAAGGCCAGAAGAACCGGGCCAAACCCCCTAAAGAATCTGCACTATGCTTGTTTACCCTAACAAGGATAAAGGAGAAGATTAAAGAAAGGATTCAGTCATGCTATAGAGGTGAGGGCAAGCTGTCCTTGCCCTGGCTACTCAACAAGGAGCTTCCATGCATCAACTCAGTAAGTCCACTCTCTCATGGCAGACAATTAAAAACACTGCATGCCAACAACGACTGATTTATTGAAGTAGATGGATGAGTGTGCTTTGGTTATGTCCCCTGAAAGAGTTCAGCTTTCTTTATCTGGGTACAAATGGTGATTCCGAATTTAAAGTGAATAGAGTCCAAAGTGGGACAACAGGAAACATTTTACATTTGGAAGTCTCCTGAATCCAGCACAACTGATTCAAATGACCAATCTATCAATGGAGTACTCCTGACCTGTTAATGTGTCAGATAAGTGAAAATTCGAACTGTGTTCTGTTGGGGTCTTTTTTTTTTTTTTTTTTAACCAGAGCCTCATCAATATTACCTTGTATCTATTAGAGAACCTCATTAAAAATTTCTAGATATATATAGATATATATATGTGGTGTATAGATATCACCACCAGGCTCTCCAGATACTTTCAGTGCCCCATTTCCTGTTTCCTTTGTGTTCTGTCTTTCTCTCCAGCTGTCTTTCTCTCAAGTGCTTTCACTATTCAGTCAGACAGGAGCATCATTAGCAGAGTTGAGTAAATTTCATGAGTTACTCGCTTGGTCATGCTTTCTAATTTGTTTAGCGAATCCTGATCCTATCTTCACCGCCATCATGGTCCTCTGGGACCAGGGCCTGCTCTTCGTGCTGTTTCGCTCACTCTCTTAATCTCTCTCTCCTCATTCATCTCTGTTCATCTTTCTTGCCCATTTTTTTCTCTGGGCTTTCAATGTTAAAGAATGGCTTTCATTTAACCAAGCACTCAGAGATAAAGAAGCCCTTTTCTATTTTTCCATCTTATTCCAAATCAGTCTGATATTTTGTCTCTAAATATTCAAAATGTACTAGCTGAGCTTTTAAAGGGTGGAATAATAGAGAGAGAAAAGAAAGATGTTTTGTGGAGTGAGACAGACACACAGTTTGAATGTGTGACGTATGAACAGCGTTGCTACCTCCAAAAATGTTGTTAAAATATTCAGGCTATAAGTTCAGACTGTCTTTTTCAAATTTATAAGTGCTTAAAGTTTGCCCAAATAAGATTCATTTCAGTTCAAATCAATGATAGGTCAGTTACTGGTATGGTAGATATTCTGCAAGATAAATCCTTGTGTTGTATGCAAGAAAGGTCAGTGTTGTTGTTTTTCCATGCGGTGAATGGTGACCACAGCTGCATCTGATCCCCATCCACTGCACGAGCAGTGTAAATATTCTGCTAAACTTCTCCTGTTCTGTTCCCAGCAGAAGGGGAAAGGCGAGATGTGACATTAGGATGTGGTTAAGACTGAGCTCATAAGTATTGCTCATTGATGTGGCAAGGTAATCTTCCTGCACCTAGTCATGTTACCTGATTAATTAGATGTGAAGTGATGTGCAGGCTGAGTATAGTTTGTCCTCTGCAATTTGTCCCCCCATCCAATATTTATAAACTAATTCCTATGCAGATGTGTGTTTGAGTTGAAGGCACTGAGTTGCTGTTTTTTATTAAGTTTTGTTTACTTTTTAAAATTTTTCATTAATTAAATTTACTTTTGGAGTCAGAGCTTATGTACAAGATGTTAAAATTTAAATGTCAACAATCAAGATAAATTTGTAAAATGTGTAAAAAAAAGTTTACCAGCTAGAATTATCTGTAGCTCATTGATTTGATTTGAATAACCTTTTATTTTACAATAACAAAAAAACATGAACAATTTATTCAGCTTTCTCCTTACAGCCAGGGCTGACAAAATGATGATACGCCCTCACACACCCAGCTGTGTGAAGCTGTGTTTAGTGGGGCCCCTTGTTAGGGAGTTAAATAATTATTTAACAGGAAGTCAAATAATGAATATTAGGGGTGTAGCGATATACCAGTGCCACAGTTATCACGATTCAGTTCATAACACTGTTGTGGAGCCATAGTTCAGTTCTGTTCTGTTCTGTTCAGTTCAGTTCAGTTCAGTTCTGTTCGCTGTGGGTTCATGGCACCAGCACTGCTAAAGAAACTAGATTCACTTTTAACTTCATCATAATACTTGAAGACAGTAACTTTAGTGTACGGGGAATTCTCCCATCTGAAGCTCATATGGGGGCTGTGAGTTAGAGATTAGGCTGTTGGTTAATAAATCTCTGCAGCTCTTGTCACCATTTAAGCCTTGTGTGCTGCAGCTTGAATTGTTCACTCTGATTAGATCAAGGCTGCATGTGTGTAATGCATTTACAATTCTTACAATGTGACCATGTCTGAAGCACGTGTGAAACTTGTTCAGTCTTGATTGGTGTCACGCCATGATGTAAAATACGATGAGGTACAACAGAAACATTAAAGGACACTGGAACAGGGAAGAATCTTTCAAACATATCTCAATGGGTCCTGAACATGGTGGTAAGGCTACAGAGTTCAATTCAGGCACCGTTCTCTGAAATCATGTGGGGTGCTTTGGACTGTAGTCCATACTGGACAGAGTATGTATGGACTACTGTAAGAAATCCATTCTCCTGGAGTAAGAAATCCAGGTTCTACCTGTTAAAACCAGTAATCCAGTAATCGTGTTAAATAATTTTAATTGATCCATTTTTTCAATTTAATAAATACATGTTTTTCCAAAGTGAGTAATCGTGTTAAATAATCATGATTGCAATAGTGGGAAAAATAATCGTGATTATGATTTTTGATAATCGAGCAGTTTTACCTGGACTGCTGGAATAACACAGTTTGAACACTCATTGGTTGTCAATGTAACCGAGATAAAATGTACTAAATTTTAAAAAAGTAAATAAACATTTCGGTTTTAACAGCACCATTCAAGTTAATGTTTATAAATTGAAAAAAAATAGCTGTTTAGATGTTAAACTGCTTTAAATGTTGTATTATATTAGGTATTATATATAAGTACATAACAAGATTTTGTGTGTTTATCACCTGCAGAGTCATTCATCTGTAACTGCTATGTTAGGGCTTTGCTCTATGGCACTGTGGAAAGACTTTTATCTTTGCATCAGATTTGTTATAGAAACTTTGGTGGTGTTGACATTCTGTAGAGAATAACTAGTTAGTTACTGGATTATTATTTATAACAAGTGTGAACTGTTTCCCACTTGTTCTCTTTCTTGTCCTTTCCTGCAATTCAATGACCTTGTTTTTCTGTTTTGGCAGGTGAGTAGTGTAGCTGTTGTGTGTCTGTATGTGTCTGTAAGAGCTCTGCTGGAAATGTTTGTAGGAAAACTCACCCTGGCAGTCCGTGTGACCCAGTCACTGACGAAGTCAGTCTCGTCTAACTGGAGCTGTTTTCTGTTTCAGCCTCTGCAGATTGATGATCATTTCTGCGGGCAGGATTTTAATCAGCCTCTAGGGGGCACCAGCACTATCGAGGGGATTCCGCTCTTCTTAGACAAAGACGACGGAATGACCTCAGTGGCTGCATATGATTACCGTGGCAACACTGTGGTTTTCACGGGAACGCGCAATGGCAGAATGAAAAAGGTAAGAGTTTCACTTTTGTACCTTAAAGATTTATGTTAAAAACAAAGATGTGGCATGTGTAGCTGATAAAGAGGGGAAGGTTGTTTAAGAGAGTTTTGAATTAGTTTGGCTGTTGGTGTCGTTCTCAAGAATAAAGCTTGTACAGCCCAACTACATTTACATTTATGCATTTGGCAGACTTTTATCCAAAGCGACTTACAGTGCATTCAAGTTATACTTTTTCTTAGTACATGTACTCCCTGGGAATCGAACCCACGACCTCTTGCGCTGCTGACAGAGAGAGACAGGCTTTTGGTCGTCAGACATTCTCTGTGCTGTGGCGCTGCGGATCAGCAGGATTATTCTGGGTTCACCAGGGCCAGCAGACTCAAACAACACTGCTGACCAGAACACTGACAACTGGATTTAATCTACTGGCCAATTTACAAACAATACAGGAGCTGAAGTGTATTGTACAGGGACAGACTAGTGAGATTCACCCTGTAAGTTGCACTAGAGGATCTGCACTGCACAGTGACTGCTGAGAACTGACACGCTACTACACACACACACATAGTGCCGATGTGTTTCATTCAGATCTCTCTCAGTCTCTCTCAGGGATGGACAGAGTCTGTCTTCCATTTCACACCTCACTAAATCTATCATGGGACACTCCAGTAACCTATCACGAGGCACTCTCTGTGGGCGTGGGGCTCTCTGTGCGCGTGGGGCTCTCTGTGCGCGTGGGGCTCTCTTGGCGTGGGGCTCTCTGTGGGCGTGGGGCTCTCTGTGGGCGTGGGGCTCTCTGTGCGCGTGGGGCTCTCTGTGCGCGTGGGGCTCTCTGTGCGCGTGGGGCTCTCTGTGCGCGTGGGGCTCTCTGTGCGCGTGGGGCTCACAGGGCCCCGCGCGGGGGCCCCCCTCTGCGCGTGGGGCTCTCTGTGGGCGTGGGGCCTCTGTGGCGTGGGGCCCACAGTGGGCCTCCCGTGGGGCTCCCACAGGGCCAGTGCCGTGGGGCTCTCTGTGGGGTCTGGGTGTCCCTGTGCGTGGGGCTCTCTGTGCGCGTGGGGCTCTCTGGTGGGCGTGGGGCCTCTGTGGGCGTGGAAGGCTCTCTGTCATGGGCCTCTGCGTGGGGGCTTCTGTGGCGTGGGGCTCTCTGTGGGCGTGGGGCTCTCTGTGGGCGTGGGGCTCTCTGTGGGCGTGGGGCTCTCTGTGGGCGTGGGGCTCTCTGTGCGCGTGGGGCTCTCTGTGCGCGTGGGGCTCTCTGTGCGCGTGGGGCTCTCTGTGCGCGTGGGGCTCTCTGTGCGCGTGGGGCTCTAGTGCAACTTACAGGGTGAATCTCACTAGTCTGTCCCTGTACAATACACTTCAGCTCCTGTATTGTTTGTAAATTGGCCAGTAGATTAAATCCAGTTGTCAGTGTTCTGGTCAGCAGTGTTGTTTGAGTCTGCTGGCCCTGGTGAACCCAGAATAATCCTGCTGATCCGCAGCGCCACAGCACGGGGAATGTCTGACGACCAAAAGCCTGTCTCTCTCTGTCTGGGCTTATCGTGCTAGACGAATCAGTCTGCTCAAATAAACAACAGATGGACAAGCCAACTGGGACACACTCACATGGACAGTGTAGTGTGTAAGCTCACAGTGACCAGCAGCCCAGAGTTTCTCATTGAAGTTGAGCTTTTATTGGCTTTGAGTGTTTGTGTGTTTGTGGCCTTTCTAATAATCACAACACAAGTAATAAAGCAAGACTATTATAATTCAAACAGATTTGTCTTTTTTTGCTCTTTTAAGAAGTTCAACTTTCTTTAAGCTCTGGACTGATCATCTGCCCACCTCCCCTAACTCTCAACAAAAGCCTGCGTCTCTTTCTGTTTCTCTCTTTGTTTTTGTCTCTGCCTCTTCATCTCTCTGTTCTGTGATTTGAGCTGTGGAAGTTAATCACACACTCACACACACGTTTACACAGCAGTGCTGCTGGTTGGTGTGTGTTTTGTCAAGTTCTACATGTCTGTAATTAACGTCTCAGTGTAAGATCTGTTTGAGAACACAAACACACACTCTACATCAGGAGCACATCATGTAACCGCCTCCCTTTATCTGCTGCTTGTTTCTCTCCGAATGATTGTTCATTATCACTCATCAGTCAAGCATCAGTTCAGATGCTCTCAGACACCTTATTAAATAATAACTTGTGTACAGTATAAGTTACAGACTACAGCATCTGTTCACCTGCTCTGTGATGTCTCCGAGGATGGGAGATGTTTTCTGCAAGTACATTCATTAACAGAAAGCCCACAGCAAACAGACGTGTGTGGTGTTTTTCTGTTAATTTGTACCTGATACAGTGAAGTGAAGTTTTCATCTGTAAAGGCCAGTAAATATTGATATGAGTTCATTATACAAGTTTCTCACTCATGATGTAACTGCATAACCAGAGGTTTGACAAGGAGTGTGAAGTCTGGTTCTTTCATTCAGTTAGAAATTAGAAAAGAGCACTGTGTTTCTGCCTTTATACACACACACACACACATTCAGTTATTCAGTCTATAGTCAGTTTTCAATGCTTGTCATCTATGCATGTGTGTTGAAATATGCATGATGATTCTGTCCTGACTGCTGCTTTAAATACACACACACACACACACACTAACATGCCTCGGGCTCTGTAACACACCTTTCGAGAAGTACCACATCATGCCACATCTTTAAAAATCGAATTGTTTTCTATGAGTGTACACACGGCTTCATCTCCATTCTTATTTTTACCTTTTATTCTGTTATTGTTTATTGTATGTCGCATGTTCATAACCATGCTTCACCTCACACAAATCAATATGTGATCTGAATGCTGAACTCACTGTCAGAATACAGCAGAGACTCTATAATTCACAGTGCCTGTGTGCTAAGATGATAAATTAAAAAGCATTACCGTAACTTTACCGCAATTAAATTGTCATTTGGCACTGTGACAGGCTTTTCTGAAAGGCATCAACAGTAAGAAAAGGCCACTGTACAGTACGTACATTTACTAATCACAGTTATACAGGGTTGCATGAAATTGAAGAAAACTGCAATATGCAGTAACTTGCTAAATAATGTGACTGTTTTGTGAGCAGGCAGTTGTCAGGCGGTTATTCTGTTCTTCATTAAGTGCATTGATTTAGTATTTAGCCTGTTTTTTTCCGCTCATGACTGATCCAGTGCAATTTCAGAGTCTGTCTGATGTTTGAAAGCCACTCAGGATGTTGAGTTCCTCTCGTGACAGAAGCGTTCTCATGTTCTTCACTCTACAGGTGGAGCAGTACATCATGTGAAGGACTGTGTAAGCACTCTTGACACACTCACACAAAATGTGTGTCGCGCTCATTTCTCATGTCACTGACTGAATGTTAAATGTAGAGATTCATTAGAAACCAGCGGGCTGCCTAAGATCCCAAAATCCATCTGCCGGAGCACAGCACTCATGTCTACCCAGAATGACTTGTGTGTGCGTTTCTATGTGCGCGTGTGTGTTTCTCTGTGTGTGTGCGTTTCTCTGTGCGTTTCTCTGTGTGTGTGTGTGTATGGGTTTCTGTGCGTGTGTGTTTCTGTGTGCGTTTCTCTGTGTGTGTGTGTGTGTGTGGGTGGGTTTCTGTGTGTGTGTGTTTCTTTGCGTTTCTGTGTGTGTGTGTGTGTGTGTGGGTGGGTTTCTGTGCGTGTGCGTTTCTTTGTGCGTTTCTGTGTGCGTTTCTGTGTGTGTGTGTGTGTGTGTATGAGTTTCTGTGCGTGTGTGTTTCTGTGTGCGTTTCTCTGTGTGTGTGTGTGTGTGTGTGTGTGTGTGTGTGTGTTGTTTGTGCATGTGTTTTGTGTGCGTTTCTGTGTGTGTGTGTGTGTGTGTGTGTGTGTGTATGGGTTTCTGTGCGTGTGTTTCTGTGTGCGTTTCTCTGTGTGTGTGTGTGTGTTTCTGTGTGCGTTTCTCTCTGTGTGTGCGTATGGGTTTCTGTGTGTGCGTATGGGTTTCTGTGTGTGTGTATGAGTTTCTGTGCGTGTGCGTTTCTGTGTGCGTTTCTGTGTGCGTTTCTGTGTGCGTTTCTGTGTGTGTGTATGGGTTTCCGTGTGTGTTTCTGTGTGTGTGTGTATGGGTTTCTGTGCGTGTGTTTCTGTGTGCGTTTCTCTCTGTGTGTGCGTGTGTTTCTGTGTGCGTTTCTCTCTGTGTGTGCGTGTGTTTCTGTGTGCGTTTCTCTGTGTGTGTGTGTGTGGGTTTCTGTGCGTGTGTGTTTCTGTGTGCGTTTCTCTGTGTGTGTGTGTGTGTGTGTGTGTATGGGTTTCTGTGCGTGTGTGTTTCTGTGTGCGTTTCTCTGTGTGTGTGTGTGTGTGGGTTTCTGTGCGTGTGTGTTTCTGTGTGCGTTTCTCTGTGTGTGTGTGTGTGTGTGTGTGTGTGTATGAGTCTCTGTGTGTGTTTGTGTGTGTGTGTATGAGTCTCTGTGTGTGTTTGTGTGTGTGTGTATGGGTTTCTGTGTGTGTGTTTCTGTGTGCGTTTCTCTCTGTGTGTGCGTATGGGTTTCTGTGTGTGTGTGTGTGTGTGTGTGTGTGTGTGTATGAGTTTCTGTGCGTGTGCGTTTCTGTGCGTGTGTGTGTGCGTGTTTCTGTGCGTGTTTCTGTGCGTGTTTCTGTGCGTGTATGTGTGCGTGTATGTGTGCGTTTCTGTGTGTGTGTATGTGTGCGTGTGTGTGTTTGTGTGTGTTACTGTGTGTTTCTGTGTGTGTGTGTGTGTATGGGTTTCTGTGCGTGGGTTTCTGTGTGCGTTTCTCTCTGTGGTTGCGTTTCTCTGTGTGTGTGTGTGTGCGTTTGTGTGCGTGTGTGTTTGTGTGCGTTTCTCTCTCTGTGTGTGTGTGTGTGTTTCTGTGCGTGTGTGTTTCTGTGTGCGTTTCTCTGTGTGTGTGTGTGTGTGTGTGTATGGGTTTCTGTGCATGTGTTTCTGTGTGCGTTTCTCTCTGTGTGTGTGTGTGTGTGTGTGTGTGTGTGTGTGGGTTTCTGTGCGTGTGTGTTTCTGTGTGCGTTTCTCTCTGTGTGTGTGTGTGTGTGTATGGGTTTCTGTGTGTGTGTTTTAAGAGAGAGAGATTAAACATTTTGCTCTGAGAACCAACAAGGGCAAAATTTTAGCTTGGTCCTCACCATATTAATTGTTTGTCTTTTCTCAAACACTGCTTTCTGTAAAAATGCAGTGTGTAAAACTAGCTGTGTAAAAAAAAAACCAAAAAAAAAAACCAATAGTCTATGTAGCGTGCGTGCGTGGTTAGGCCATTATAGTGCCGTGTTCCTCTTAAACACACTTGACCTTCCATCATAATGACTGTTAATGTAGTGTGCTGCTGTTGTGTAGTGCTGGTCGTTGGTTAGTGTGAGTGTAACTGCAGATGCAGCACTCATCTGTGTGTTTGTGTGTGTGTGTTGGATGATTGGATTTTCAGTTGCTCTGCACTTAGCAGACAAGGCTTGTAATGGCTTGTGGCCTCTCCGTCAGGCAAGGTCAAATCCTTCAGAGGCGAGCTGCAGCGAGAGTGTGTGCATATGATTATTGCAACCGTGTGTTAACCGTGTGTAAACTGCGTGTAAACCGTGTGTTTAATGTATGAAGTGCACTGCAGCACAAGATAAGACTGCAGTGATTTCAAACAGCTGTCACATGACCTCATTATGTGTTTCAGTGTTTGACATCTGGTAGAAAATACCAAAGGCTGTTTTTTTACTTCCTGTTCATACATTACACTGGAAATGGACGGTTAAGTCAATGCATTGTGGGAGAGATTGTGAGATTTCAGGAGATGTTAGTAGGTCATTGGTATTTGTGTACTGCATACTACAGAAGCAGTATTAAAGAAGTATGCTAATGTGCTATTAGAAATGTACTCAGTGTCTGCGTGTCAATCAAAGGTGATGCCATCAACAATGTCATGAATGAAACAAGGTTTATTGACTCAGATGAGTTTAACTGAGGATAACTAATAAATCTGTGTGATCAAACAAACAGTTTAGTACCAGTCTAAAGTAAGACTATTTCCTACGGAGGGTTTTTCGTTCTTTTGTTTGTGTATCTGTCTGTTAAAGGAAACATTTGTTTTCTGTAGTTTAGAGGGCTGCTGAAACACCCAGAGGTGGTAAATGTTTCTCTCCTTTATTCTCTCAGTTTGGAGATTTTTGACAGGTGTGCAGCAATGCCATCATTTGATCGTCTCTCTCCTAGTGGAACAATAAGGATGATTAAGCTGAGGAGCATTTGCAACACCAGGATACAAACCATCAGAAACCTGCTCAAAACTAAAATAATGACACAGAGCAGTTAAAACTGACACGTGAAGGACTTGTCGGTGTGTGTCGGTGTGTGTCGGTGTGTGTCGGTGTGTGTCGGTGTGTGTCGGTGTGTGTCGGTGTGTGTCGGTGTGTGTCGGTGTGTGTCGGTGTGTGTCGGTGTGTGTCGGTGTGTGTCGGTGTGTGTCGGTGTGTGCTTGGTAACCGCTTAATAAATGAAGATCTCTGTCTGTCTGAGTGTTCTCACTGTGTAATTCAGTGAGACGGGTTGTCAGGTTGTCTACCATGTGGATGGAGATGAAGGCAAACATAAAACTGCTGTTAAACTGTACGCACACACACTACAGAGGGACTGCAGAACTGTTAGACAGAACCAGAACACTGATACATCGAACAGCATTATAGAAGTCATGCAAACGACTCGCAGGCAAAATCTGTTATCACACAGAACAGCAGAGAGAGAGTGATGACAGAATACTCATTTCTGGCAGAAACATGCCTTTAAATCGTGTGTGTGCTAATGCCAAAAATAAGCATGTTCTCATTTAGGCTGTTAATTAGCTAATAGAAACTGGATTTTCACACTGATTTTACCCCATTTTTCTCTTCAGAGAATCTTAGAAAACATCAGGTCCAGGAAATTGATCTGGCCTGATGTTTGGTCCAGATTATCTGCTAATGTGAGTTGTTTACAGATCAAATCCTACAGCTCCTGATCTGCTGTGAGAAACCAGGGCTGCTCTGATCATATCAGACATGTTTGATATTTACATTGATTTTTTTTAAATCAGGATGTCAGTATTTCACCGTAATCAATGAGAGATGAATGACAGACCTTACGATCGTGACGCAAACTGATTTACCATCAGTGGAGAAATGGGTTGTTGAAGAGTGAAAACACAACTGCCTGTTTTACTTGTACGTGAAAACATGTCACAACCATTCAAAGACGATCAGAGGAGAAATCGCCCTGTTTTAAACGCAACAGGTGAGGGTAGAAAGATGTTACCACACTAGCCACACGATCACGTGATGTGCTCCCTCTGGCATGATGATCTGAAAGGAAAACTCCAGCACAGAATGAAAATTCTCTCATCATTTACTCCTCATGTCATCACAGATGTTCATGATTTTTTTCTTCAGCTGAACACAATCAGAGTTATAAATAATAGCTCAGCTCTTTATAATGATATAGATCAGAGTTCAGTGTTTTGAAGCTCATCCATCTATCATGAAAGTAACCCACATGACTCCAGTGGGTGAATACGTGACTTCAGTGGATACTGTGAATTTGTTTCACAGGGACTTGTTTGTGTGCATATGTGTGTTGTGTGGTCTTTGTATTAGTCAGTAATTGCTCGATAACTCTTACTCGTTCTCTCTGTGTTTCTGCTGTGTAATTGTTGCGGATGTGTGTGGAGGTCAATCACCGATTGTGTGTATTAACTGTGATATCCTGTTGTGCTCCAGCTAATAATTGTGATCGATCTGTTCATGGCTCGTGTTCTCCAGCCATCAGCACAGCTGTCTGACACCACACCACACCGCTTAACACTGAAGATGACATTACCATGGCAATAGATTATTATTAATCTATTATTTAAAACATTTTTATTCCATATCCTGCTCAATGCTGTCCTCCAAACAATGTGTAAAATAAAGCCTATGAAAACCATCTTCTGTGTAGACTATGCTGTACATTACAAGCAAAAAAAATGTAAAATACAATAGTTACGTTCTAAACCTGAAAACTGAAAGCAGAAAGTAAAATGACTAATTAAAAATGATCAAGCAAAAGCACAAAATGTTGACTTGAGGAATATGAGGAATACGTTCACTTGCGTGAGCGTTGATGGTCACATGAACAGGTTATTAGTGTCTTCACTGTTACTGCTTTCATAAATATCATTAAAACCTAAAATTAATTTCTTATTTTCTAACAGAAATATTCTAGCTGAATGTTTTAGTCAGAATTATTGTCTGCTCTTCTGCTGCGCTTCGTCTGTTTGAACACATGCGCCCACCAGAGCTCGTTCATTAACGTGGACGTTTAAAAAACGCTTGTTGTTGTCATTTTTAATTTAGTCATTTTTTTTCAACTTCCTGTACACACACACAGGGCTGATCAATGACACTTCACTTTTAATTGGCAGTGTTTATTCAGTGTTGTGGTCTGAATCTTTGGACAGCCTCACTTTGAGACGACTCGTTTTCCTCTGGATTCCATTTCAGCACATGCGCACTCGCTGCCTCCAGGGGTTAATGCCCTCTGTGTTACCGTGGCAACAGGCCAGACCACAGCTGCGGCATCTGTTTCCCACCTGGCGACCGCCCAGCTGTCAGCACGCTGCTGCCACATGCCACAGCTGAGTGTGAGACTGGGAGTGCGTGCAAGTGTGTGTGCATGTGCACTGGTCTCTTGTTGCTCTGTATGTCACTGTATCTTCAGCCCTGCTGTGATGTTTAAAAGAGTGGAAATTAGTTTTATCTTCTGACCCTCATGAGCTGCTGTCTGTCTCTTGTGTATGTGTGTGCGCACACGTGTGTAAAATGTTAGGGTTTGAGACCAACATTGTTTAAAACTCTGAAGGCGTCTGGAGATGTTGTCTGGATGCCTGGGGGTGGGTGTCTGGGCACTGCAGTATTATCAGGGGACAGGAAGTGGAGTGTCCCGTTTAATTATTTCTGACTTCCTTACATTTTAGGCGTCAGTGGTTTGGTAATCGTCCGTTATTCCCAGAGGATGAGCAGTTCTCTACTGCTCACAGATTTAAGATCACAGGCATTCGTCTCTGTGTGGAGCAGGGTTACTATACACCTCTGTTGTTTAATGTAAAAATGAGGAAATCTGTCATTTATATGTTTTGGGATGTCCACAAAACAAAATTACATCATATTTATCTCACTTCTACAACACACCTCCTGTGTTTATTTGTGTTTCCGGTGATGTGTGTATGTTTAGAGGGAAACCCTATGTGTGTGTGTTTGTGTTCAGCGTTCACAGCTGATAGTTTGTACAGTCACGACAGGTGTTTGTGACATTAAATCTTCCAGTTGAAAGTCACACATCAAATACACACTTCAGCAGAGTAACACACTACATTCACATCCTTTTCTTTACATTCTCTAATGGAGGAGCAGCAATAAACTTAATTGGATGTGTATATTCACTGATTTTATGTGCTTTCAGATGAAATATTAGTGTATTAACAGACTCATTGCATTATAGATACTCTACACTCATATAGTGTTAGCTGAGGCATATAACTGTGCTCACAGGAGAGAGATTACTGCTCAGAGACGTTTCTCAGTTAATGGTCCACGTTTATGAAATACAGTAGATGTGACGGCTGTGCTCAGCAGCCGTCCTCTCTGTGGATCATGTTTACATAAGTAATACATACTTCCCGTGTCTCTTTACACTCATATATACTCAGTGAATCTTTGTACGATCAGCTGAGCACTGTCTTATCTGAGAGCTTCTTTACTTCTGAATATGGCTTTTAAAGAAACCACCTACTCTCAGTTGTCTGAAGTTCACTGTTTACTCACTTTAAAACCTGCACGACTCACTTCAGAACACAAAAGAGATCTCTTGGCAGGAGTTTGGTAATATAACTAAGCTGATTATTTATATTATTCATATATTATTTATATAACTTGCTGATTATTTTCCACACAAAGCAACAAAATGTAAAGCACAGAAGTCTGGTTCTACTAAAATATGAATGCAACACAGACCATTTAACACAGCAAAAACATGTCATGTGATGTCACAAGAGTTAGTACAGGCAGTGGAAACACCATCTCCTTGCAGCTCTTCTTTGTTTGTACAACAGAAGAATTTGCTGTACTCCTTTAAACATTTGATGAGCCCCTTTTCAGCTTGTGAAAATAACACCACATGTACCTGCACCCCAGCACCATTTAAGATGGTCAGGAAGTTCTCTTACAAAATATGTCAACCAATAAGGTTGTTACCTTTATCCTTAAGGCTGTAGGTTCAATGTTTTTAAAAAGGCCAGGGTGAACACTAAGCAAACCAGGACTTTCTTCTTTTGGTCCAGACCAAAAGAACCAAGAGAATCCTACTTCAAGTCCTACTTCCACTTCTATACACTTCTTTAACACAGCGTTTTGTGTGTGTGTGTGTGTGTTTGTACTCTCGAAACAAAGTTTTCTTCTGACATTTGATTCAATAGAAATCCATAACTAATAATCCAAGAAATTCCCCAAACATTTATGAAATGAATTAAACCACACAGATCAACAAATCACGTAAATACTTTTCTTTCAGTCTGTAATTTCATAGTCTGCGCAAGTGAATCAGTGCAGGGATCTATGGGTAAAGAAGCACTTTCTTGCTTATTTCTGAACGTAGATCAATACATAAAGCTGCTGATAGTTTTAAAGTTTTCTGCACTTTAAGCGAGTTGAGACAAAACAATCAGTCGTGTTTAAAATCAATGAAGCGCGGCGCTGGAGCGATGATCGTTCACTCATAATACTGCAACACTTCATAAGAAACACTTAAATCAGACTCAATGATCATCACCTTATAGCACATCTGTCACATTTATGTATATATTCACACTCTATACATACTGTCTGTCTTTAATATACTGAAGATAAACGACTGTTTTAGAAACAAGGTTCTCTCTGTCAGGACTTCATCTATTGATATCTTCAGTGTATTTTCACAACTTTAAAATGTCCATATTTAACACAACTATGATGAGCATTGACGTGGCCATTGACAAAGTTTAACTAACTGTAAAGCACTTCTGAATGACATTTCTGAAAGTTATATTCCAGAAACCACTATAAATATAAATCAACACATGAAACAAGTGTGTATAGTATAATAATGTATAGTGTGACATATGGGTCTATGGCTGGTTTACTGGAGGGTTTGTGAGACACTGTTCTTGAAATAAAAATGCAGAGAGTTAAAAGTGAATCTAGTTTCTTTAGCAGTGCTGGTGCCATGAACGCACAGCAAACAGAACTGAACCATGGCTCCTAACCTGCGAACTGTGGTGTTGTTATATCATTACACCCATAGTGTGTACGTGTGTGCATGTTGACTGGACATTAAGTCTGTGTTTTGCTCTCAGTGTAATAGTGTCTGTCTGCATTGTGTTATTCATTTAGTGTCTGATGTATCTCATCCTCTTCTTGGAGTTGTACAGTGAGATTGATGTCTGATCCTCATACAGTAGGGGTGGAGATGTTCAGATGTTTTCCTGAGAGACAGACAGCAGATGATTGTATTCTGAATGATTAACATTAGCTTCTGTGTGCTGACAGCCAGATGTTTGTTGGGATGATAAGCGTGGCATCATATTAGCATGTTGAGATGAGATGTTAATGTTTGGGTTTTGTTTTGTCAGATTCTGATCAATTCAGTGAGTCCATCCAGACCGGCGCTGCTGTACGAGATCGTTCCTGTGAGTGAGGGAAGCCCAGTTCTACAAGATCTGGTCTTCAGCCCAGACCTGCAGTTTATATACACACTAACAGACAGACAGGTGAGCACACACACACACACACACACACACACACACACACACCTGAGCTGCAGTTTATATACACACTAAGGATGTACTCACACTAGGCACTCTGAACTCAAGTGCGTTTTACCCCCAAAGTCAGGTTCTTTTGACCAGTGTGTGCTCTGAACATGGCCCAGCTTAACCATGCTATGGTTAACTGTGCTGTGGCCCGCTTGACTGAGCTCTGGTACTGTATGGAACAGCTGCTACTTCTGTGTGTGCTACTGTCATCATTACGACAACAAACTTCTGTTACTACTAGAATAGGGACAGTCACAGCTCAGACTCGGTACAAGTGTAAGCACACACACATGACTGTGTAAAGCCTTGATCTTCTCATGATATGTGCAGAGATGCCGAACAAGGCTGTACACAGAACTCCACCTGCAGGTATTACATTCCTCCACCTAGAGAAGTAGTTTCACCTAAAAATGGGTGATTAAAAGATTTCAAATAATAAATAAAATTGTTAATGTAAGTGCCTTAACAAAGACTGCAAGCTTCAACATACTGGTCTGGATTAGTAATGTTGCATCTTGTTTTAAGAGTAATGAAATGGTGAGGATCTTCTGCACATGGCACCTTTTTATGTTGTCTATACCTGTGTCCATCTTCATTTCTGAACAGGTCTTTTAGCTCTGTTTTTCTTCATCCTGCTTTCTGTTTTACTATTCTTTCTTTAAGGTGCTGTGTGTAATTCAGTAGGTGTTACAATGCTCCCAGTTCAACAGTGTCACTCTGTTAGATTGATCAGCTGTGATGGTCTGACTCCAGCAGTTGTGTTGGTGCAGGCCTCACTGTGTGTCTCAGAGGTCAGACGTGTGTTTGGGGAACTTGTCTGAGAAAAATCATGTTTGCAGTCCTGTTAGGTGCTTCTATTGTTGTGAATACCACACACTTCACTTTAAGAATGTGATTTAATGTGATTTCCGGAAATCCATTGTCTTTTGCTTTGTGTATTAACATCTGTCTATACATATGTATATTATCTAATGCTGGCAAAATAACACAAGACCTTTTTAATTCCTTCTTTTTCGGTTCTTTAGTTTCTTGTATGAGTTTCTATTTTCTTCTGTTCCTTCATTATTCTTTGCTGGATAATAAAAACTGAAGGTCTGGAGTCCAAAAAAGGCAGAAATTCCATTTAAAGAAGGACAGAGTAATTTAGCATTAGCCTCCTGTTCTCCAGCTCTTAATTAAAAAGTGTTTGATAGTCTGTCTCTTTGGACCCACCCCCTCCGCTCAGCCCCGGGCGATCAGGCACCCCTAACACCCAGAACTCTGCAGATAAAATCAGACTGAATCTCAAACTCATCTGTGTTTAAAGTGCTGTGTACAACTGTGTTCAGCATGAGGTAATTAACATAAGACTGCCCACATTGTCAACATCTGTTCAGCAGACTAGGGGTCGGAGAAAGGGGGGGTAATTTTAATAAATTTGGGTTTTTTTGGGGGAAAAAAAAAAAAAAATATAAAAAAAAAAATTTTTTTTGGGGTGGGCCCCCCTTCCCCAAAAAATTTTTAAAAAAAATTTTTTTTTTTTTGGGGGTTTTTTTGGGGCCCCCAAAAAAGTTTGTGTGGGGGGGGGGGGGTGGGGGGGGGGGGCGCGTGTGGGGGGGGGGGGTTGGGGGGGGGGGGGGTTTTTTTTGGGGGGGGGTGGGTTTGTTTTTGTGGGGGGGGGGGTTGGGGGGGGGGGGGGGGGGGGGGGGGGGGGGGGGGGGGGGGGGGGGGGGGGGGGGGGGGGGGGGGGGGGGGGGGGGGGGGGGTGGGTGTTTTTCTTTTCTTTTTTTTTTTTTTTTTTTTTTTTTTTTCTGTGTTTGATACTGAAGTATGATATGTGATCTGTCATTCATCTTCATTTAGTGTTTGTTATGGCTGCAGGCAGATGATTAAAGGTTACAGTGCTAAATAGAGAAATATGAACCATAACATTAAATGGTGTCCTTATAACTAATGATTACTAACAGCTCACGTTCTCTCTCACACACACACACACGGACAGGCTGCTGCATATGAGAGCATGTTAGAATCATCATGTATCCTAAACACAAACACCTAAATCTTTGATTTTCACAAACTCTCCATCTGTTCTATCCCCCCTTCCCTATGTCGTCTCTCTCTCTCGTATGCGCTTATTCTACCTTTCCTTTCTTTTCTCTACCAAACACACACACAGGTAAAGTTATTCTGTGTCAAGCAGGGGGCTTCAGCTACCTGCCAATCAAATATTGATCTCCATGGCAACTGTCAGATTGCACAGCGTGTTAGAAGACTCTGTGCGTCCCATATGGACACACACATGTACACACATCTGTACCGCACACCAGCGTTACGTTCCGAGAAGAGTTTTACACGCTCCAGTGCCCATTTACACTTAAAAGCTATTCGTAGATTTTACACCAGACGTGTCGTTACTGCATCATTACTCACGTGTATGTGCATGTTAA
>JAZGTH010000095.1:3472500-3544375 GCA_036877525.1 Chromobotia macracanthus
CTGTGTGTGTCTCTGTGTGTGTCTCTGTGTGTCTGTGTGTCTGTCTCTGTGTGTGTCTCTGTGTGTGTCTCTGTGTGTGTCTCTGTGTGTGTCTCTGTGTGTGTCTCTGTGTGTGTCTCTGTGTGTGTCGCTGTCTGTCTCTGTGTGGCTCTGTCTCTGTGTGTGTCTCTGTGTGTGCTTGTGCGCGTCTGTTTCTTCTCTTGTGTGTGTCTCTGTGTGTGTCTCTGTGTGTGTGTGTGTGTCTGTGTGTGTCTCTGTGTGTGTCTCTGTGTGTGTCTCTGTGTGTGTCTCTGTGTGTGTCTCTGTGTGTGTGCGCGCGTCTGTCTCTGTGTGTGCGCGCGTCTGTCTCTGTGTGTGCGTCTGTGTGCATGTGTGTTATGACCAGTTAGACCCTCAGAGTGAGGAGAGAGAATAAATGAGACATTTTGGCCAGTCTTCACTTTACGGCACCCCTGTTTGAGGGTTTAGACTTGGTTTTAGGGTCAGGTTAGGATTAGGTTATGGTTAGCTTTAGAACAACAGTTAGGATTATTCACATACCTATCAAGTCATAATTGTGTACAGTTCCTGTAATACTAGTAGTGTGTGAAGACTGAGATGAATGTGTCTCTGATCAGGTGTAGTGAATTGAGACGCAGCCACAGGGCTGATGTTATCTCACTCAGTGTTTAATATCTGGTCTTAAACAGACTCTGAATTCTAACTGGATGAGCCCATGTGATGCGTCTCGGTGCTTTTAATGTAAACTCTGCGGTTATGGAGCGTTGTTTGGCCAATCAGATTAGAGCACCAGAACTAACTGTTGTATAAAGAACTTGGTTGAATAATTATTCCAATTAATTTAATTTATATATTTTAAAAAATGTATTGAACACTAGTGACTTTTGCCGGCATATATAATCACAGATAATGATTTTCACTTTAGTACAATGACTTTCTTTGACTGCAGAGATTGCTGAGCTATCTCTCTTCCTCTCTCTTCTCTCTCTCTCTCTCTCTCTCTTTCTCTCTCGGTGTGAAGGAGACACACACGTGGTGAAGCTTTATTTAAAGTCACGGGAAACAGGACAGAAATTCGCCAGTGTGGATTTCACCTTCTACAACTGCAGCATCCACAGATCGTGAGTTCTTATTTAGCCTCCGTATCTGTGTCCTCTCATTTCACCCACAAGCTTCTTACCTCTCAGCGGGGGGAATTAGGTGGGCTCATATTTCTGTGGCCATGGCAACTGTTGGAGTGTTGATTGACATTTATTCTCTTGCAAACAGACTGTGGTTAAAATCCTACAGATAGTGGACCCTTGCCTCAACATTTCAGTGAATCAACCACACTGATTGTTTGTGTTTGTCTGTGTGTGTGTGTCTCTGTGTGTGGGTTAGTGTCAGGTTATAGTGTTTATACAAACAATAGAAGTCTTTGGAATGTCCCCATTTAGATAGATGAGTAAACGTGTGTGTGTTTGTGTCCAGATGGGCTGGGCTCTTTTAAGAGGTGTGTGCAGTGTTATATTGCAGGACAGATGAGCCCAATGTATTCTCATGAGAGAGAAACCACACACACACTCACACACACACACACTGAACAGTGTGCTTTAAAACTGGGTCACCCTGCTCTCTTCTGATAAAAGCAGATTGTGTACTTTAACATCCTGCTTTCATATGAATATTATTGTAATTGGACAATCATATGCAGTCATGACTGGCTACTAGTGTAATACATCCTGCACACATGCCATTTTAAGAGTTAATAAAGTGTTTCACTGGACATTGTATAGATGAGAGAGAGAGACAAAGTGGGGCTCATTGGTATTGTAACGTGAAAACATTTAAATATTAATAATGTATATTACATTGATAAAATATAATAAACAATGAAACACATTGTAACAGTAAAGAATAACATTACAGTAATAAGAACTGAATTTAAAAATTGGCTTTGTTTTAATTATACAAAAATTTTCTTTTGATTTGGTGTGAAATATGACCAGGAAATGTCTTTGAGATTCACCCAAAAAAGATTTTGCATGATGAGGAATATTGAAGATGCTCTTTTAACTTCAGGGTTAGAATAGATGAAAATTTAAATACAAAATAATAAGATGAGCCTAAAAGAGAGAGAGAGAGAGAGACTGGTGGTGTCTTGATCCTTCTGAATTGTGAAGGGGTTTATGTTAATTATAGATCAAAACACCCTGAAATGATCACCCGTCTGTGGGGGAGGGAGAGCTCAGCATGAGGGGCTTAATGTAAGGGGGAATCCAGGGGGCACTGTAGTTACCCCACTCCAGACGGACCAAGGGTAAGATGAGGGGCGGCAGAAGGAGGGATTAACCCTCTCTTGGGATTGAAGGGAGTGGTCAGGAAGAAAAATAATGTTGTGTTTATTATTTTCGTACTACTTTCCAAAAATCTAATTTTAGTGAAGAGAACTGGGTAAATGTTGTATTCTTTAAATGTTGCAGAGAAAATAAAGGCAAAAGAAAAAACAAAGAAAGAACAAAAGAGGTGTTGAGAATCAGGACTGAGAATCCAAAGGCAGATTTACACACAAGGATTTTGTGCTCTAGGAAGTTTAAGTTTTTAACATTTTTTAAGATGAACAATCAAAGTTCTTTCTTTTAAACAGTAATCTTCAGAATTGACAATTAACACAGTTTTATCTTGTGTACAGTGAGTTAGGTCTGTTGCATTGTGTCTTAAAGATCTTTACCTCATGTTATTTATGTTATACCCCCCACCCTGCTGATGAACAGATTAATTCTCTCTGGAGATTTAGCATTAACAAACTGACAAATGGTGTCTCGATGGGGAATCATTAGCTAGATAAACAAACACTCAATAACATGCTGTTCTGGTCTGGCTGGGTTCAGACATCACTGGAGCAGAATGCTCAGCCAGTTGAACTGCTAAAGTGAAGGTAAATGCAGAGTTCAGCACTTCACTGCTCCTAAAATATTTCTGTTTTGGTGGAATTGTAATTTTGCGTGATATATTGCAGTGAGTCAGTAAATAACATTCAACCCAGATGGAGAAGTCAGGTGAAATGTTGACAATGTTAAACAAATGTTATTCAGATGACTCACTAGATTTTGGAACAGTCTCTTGCTCTCGCTATGTCTCTCTCTGTCTTTCTGTCTCTTTCACTCTCCTCTGCACTATCTCTCTCATACTCTTTCTCTCTTGTCATGTGTTAATGGTAAATCCTCATGCTTCTTTGATCTGTCTCTTTCTCTCGCACTATTTTTCTCGTCTATTCTTAACCCACAGTCACCTCATTGAGTTGGGTCTTTGTTGGAATAAGAGATTATTTTACATTTATTCTCTGACTCACCCGTCTCTCTGTCTTACCTGTCTCTTTCTTTCTGTTTTTCAGGTGTCTGTCATGTGTCAATGGCTCTTTTCCGTGTCACTGGTGTAAATATCGTCATTTATGCACACAGAACGCCAATGACTGCTCTTTCCAGGAAGGCCGGGTGAACATGTCGGAGGTACGTAACGCATCACTTCCTGTACACAGTCGTAACCCGGAGTGTGCGCTTCAGTGACAAACCCAAAATCACATGGCATTTACAATATTCAGAGTTTCTTCCCAAACCGCCCTGGACACAATGTCAAAACGTTTTTTTTGTGTAGCATCGCCTGCAGGGAAATCCCATCGTCCTGCTTCTTAGAGTTGGATGTTGGAGTAATAAGTTGAAAGAGGCTCTGAAACTCTGTTAAATATTCACAGATGAAGGGTGGCGTGAACCTCAAGTGCTTTATTTTTTTTTTATTAAAGCTGTTAGTTCACTTTAGGGTTACGGGTTTTATAACATGAAATATGTGCTGGTTGCTGTGATTTAGTTGTTTCACACAGAATTCTGCTTCAAGTGAGGACAAAAAATGACCTAATGCTGAAACTTTAACAGATTGTGTCAGTTCTGACTCCATAGTTTCTTTCTTCTCTTGTAACCCCCCACATCTGTCCTGAAACCCTATCTGTTTCACTGCATAGAGACAGATAAGACTGGACTGGGTTTGGTCATCGTGTGGAAGGAGCTGCTCACTTATTGGCTGTGTGGGAGTCTGCTGAGAATCTCCCATAATTCTGTGTTTCTGAAGCCCTGCACATGAAAAGAGCTTGTTTCCTCTAATAGACTCCAGATCTGTGTGAAAGTGTGCAGAACAAAAATATATAAGAAAAAAAGGTAAAGAAGGGAGTGAGAAAGTTCTGGCAGAAACATGTTTACATTATAGACCTGATGCCATCCATTTCACAAGGGGAGAGAGAGAGAGACAGACACGGCACAGAGAAAGAGAGCGAGGCACTGTGCAGAGAAAGAGAGGGACAAAGACACTGCACTGAGAAAGAGTGAGACAAAGATACTGCACAGACAAAGAGAGAGAGACAGACACTGCACAGAGAGAGAGAAAGAGAGACAAAGACACTGCACAGAGAGAGCGACAAAGATTGTGTCCACACTGTGGTCTGAATCAGATAGAAACAGAACTGCACTTCCTAACAGAACTCCAAATACATTGATATACAGACAGTGTTCTATGATAAAATACAGCAGATCCATCTGACATTTCAACTCATTCAAACCAGGAGAAACTGCCGTATCTATTAGGAGAACACAAGAATTGCTGTGTGTTTGCTGCTCAATATATATTTTTATTGCTATTATTATTATTCTTTTTCTTCCTGTCCACACATATGCACTATTTGTAAACAGCCCAGCTGCAATTGCTTTGGCAATACATATGTATAGTTTTTGTCATGCCAATAAAGCACACTTGAAATTGAGACAGAGAGGGAGAGACAGAGAGAGAGCGAGACAGAAACTGTAAAGATCACACAAGCTCTAACCAAGTTGTAGAACGTTCCACAGCCTTACGGACCTCATAACCCAACATGCAGATCTGATGAAGAAAATGTTGGGTTTATGTCACAGATTATGCTGGATCTTCAGAACAAACACAAACTCAGGGGTCAAAAGTAACTTTATGCGAATGGTGGAAGCGCTGCCCACTGCTCCAGCTGTGTGTTTACAATTCACTATTCCTAATGCATGTGCTCTAACTGGATGGGTTAAATGCAGAGGAGAAATTCCAAGTATAGGTCACCATTCTTGGTTAGTGCATCACTTCACCTTCAGTAGTAGCCATAAATGTTTTAATTATACTCAGAAACGCTCAGAAATATTTAGTCAGAAAACTGTCCTGTAAATATGCCTAAATTTTCTCTTTTTGAGTGTCTTCTACATCCATTTATTTGTGAAGATATTTCTTAGTACTGGGATCAGGAGCTTGGGACCCTGATCCAAGCTGAAGCTGAGGGTCAGTTTTCCCTGAGGTTCTAGGTAAAGGGCTTGTGAGTTGTGTCAGATGTTTTCTTCACTGGACAGTTTCTGTGTTTTTGATTTTAATGGCTTCATGTAAACATGTCATGTTTACATTATCATTCTTACAATTTGATTTAAATCGTGTTGCAGCTCCTAATTAAGTTACTTGCCATCTGGTGATTAATTTACTTACCAAAGGCATATTTGACTCAGATTTGACATTTGAAGAGTGTTCATTTTGCATTTCTCTCTTTTGGGCAGCTCTGTGTTAGACATTTGTTTATAATTTGAAAAAGAAAAACTAAAGATGTTTTGATGCTTGAGGTATAGGACTTTATTCTCTGTATCTTCAGCACTCACTTGTTTTTTTTCTCATGTTTTCAGCCTCATCCTGCTAGTAAATCAGTGTGTCAGGTTCTTTATCTGCTGACCTTTATTCTTCAGAGCAACCATGAGTGACAGATGGTTAAACTGCAGATGAGGTGAACGGTTTCCGACAGGAAGGTTTCCACAAACACGTGTGTTTCTGCATGTCAGAACATGACAGTCTCCATGACTACTGCACCAATTACAGCGTCTACATTCCACAGGGACCTTGAAAAGAGGTCACATTCTTTCGTATCACCCTCTGACCTCATTACCCACAATTCACTGCACCAGCGCTTCAACATTTTATTCTATCTGCTCTCTTAATTTCTCAGTTCATATCCATCAACCCTCTTTTATCTTTTGCACACTGTTCCTCTCGCTCTGTCTTTGAAATTGATTTCTGGGATGCACTGGGCAGCTGGAGGCTCCAGTCTAATCCACTTTGAATAATTAAACCAGAAGGAAGGAGAGAAAAGTGCAGAAAATGTATCAGTCTGATTACTTTTTTATGGTCTCCATCTCTCTCTCTCAGTTTCAGTCTCTTCTCTCTTCTAATTCTTTTTTCCCAGCATGCATCATCTCAGCAATTTAGCGCCTACCTGGGCACTGTTCTACTGACAGCCTCACACTGCTTTCTAAGGTCCCTCGTTTTGAGGCAGCATTACATGAGCCGTGTCTTTCACAGAGAAAGCAATCCCAGAATGCACTTGCACTCACCATAGTGAAATAATCCATCCAAGATTATTGTACTAAAACTCATTGACTTGCATTTCTAGAGTGTGTGATTATGTTCTCATTAGTAACTGTGAGTGTGAGTTCTGTACATCAGAAACTGCTGTGTCAGGAGTCAGATGTTGGGTGGAGTACCGTTCAGTACCATCATGTTAAAGTTATTAGAAATCGATATGGGATCCATTCAGATGGGGTAAGGAGCTGTCATTGACCTTTCTTCTCAAAATCTTCAACGTACAGACCGAAAGAGAGAGAGAGAGTATGTTGGTCTGCAGAGGAAACCCACAGAAGATCTGAAGATTGTTCTACACTGTGAGAGATTGTGTTGACACACCTGCAGCAATGTCCCGCTTTTTTACCTGTGTAAAGATGTAACAGCGCTCTGAAGCATCATCTTAACATTTGATTTTGAGAACTTTATTGCTCTTAAATTCATGCGGCCTGTATTTTAGTAGGTCATCATTCAGGGAGGAAACAGTGTTTCTCAGGGTGCATTTCATTATTCATGAGTTTTCTTAATGTAAACTTGACTCTTCAGTCTGTTTAGAGGAATTGGTGTTGCTGTAAAAACACTCAGAAAGACTGGTCCTGGTAGTCTGAAACATTACCTGCTTGATATTAATTCTCGTTAGTAGAAAAGATATAGTTCCAGTTTTGGTTGCTGATTGGTCAGTAGCCATAGTGTTACATTACAGTTTGTGTTGCGCAGCACCTACATGTGATGTGTTATTTTTGTTGTATAGCAGCGTTCTGTTACAGTTAATGCCAGAGACTACAACCATGCCAATGTTGACAAAATTGTCAATTTTTGTACCACTTGTACGATACTACTTCATTACAAAAGTGTTGTGTAACAGTTGTGCTGTCGTACTGAATATCACCTGCACCCCAATAACATCTGTGCTGATATTCTGAACTAAAGCTTGTGATATCAGCTTTTTCATGTGAATTTTAATGAGCTTTTTTTGTTCCTGTGAAGTCTTCTGTGCTCACTTCTGGTTGTCTGGCGCACACACAAACACACACATCAATGTACAGTGTATAAGCCTGCTGTAAGTGTACGTTCAAGCATCTGAGAATGTTTTCTCTGCGCTACAGACAATGAGTGTATCCAGCTCACATCTGCCTCAGATGGTTGGATGTTTCTGCTCCAAATGTTTCCTGCCAGACTTCACGGTCAACCAGGCGTCAAATATGCCTGTTCTATAGATAAGTGCTAGTACTCACTTAGTACTTCGTCTTAGGGTGGTATGTGTTGTAGTTAAAGCTTTTTTTTTTATACCGGAAGTCCTTGAGAGTTAGAAGCCCTCGAGTGAAACACTGAGGTTAACCAGGTTAGTTCAGGGGGACTAGGAAATAAGTTAATAACCTGCTCTGTTGTGATGATGTATGAAAGCTATGAAAAAAGGTTGAGTCAACGGTTCGTACATAACTGATTGTTTTTGTTATTTTGCAGGACTGTCCTCAGATTCTGCCCTCCTCTCAGATCTACATTCCCGTTGGCATTCCGAAGCCGATCACTCTGTCAGCCCGGAACCTTCCGCAGCCTCAGTCCGGTCAGAGGAACTATGAGTGTGTCTTCCACATCCAGGGCGAGACGCACAGCGTGACAGCTCTGCGTTTCAACAGCTCCAGCATCCAGTGCCAAGAAAACCACAGTGAGTCCAAACAGTCTTACTGGAACATTCCGGAACGTTCAACCTGATGTCACTGTGTGTAAACCAAAGAGACGCATGTTTACGATAACTACACTTACAGCAGGCAGATGCTGAACATTTAAACCCTCTGAGAGTAAAACTGCTACATTTATACATGTTAGTATGAGACTGCAAAAATCAGTACAGTGTTAGTTTGCTAATATGGTTTTGGTAAAGAACAGACACAATTTACCTCAGCATTTACACACAGACACACGACTGCCTGTCCTGCCTCTTCCGTCCTGACGTCTGGAGCCTCAGACACTGTGCAGCTGCAGGGCGGCAGGCACTGTGTAACTCCACACAGCTGCAGGGCGGCAGGCAGGCAGAGGGCTCATGGGAAATGTGTTTTTAGGCCTGTCAGTAGATTCAGATAATCATGACTGATCATATTTTGTTAAGATTAGATTTTTTGTTAACATAAATATTTGTATTTGCTGATATATCCTTCTAAGTGTGTCATTTTAAAATACAGTGTGTTGTCGGTGGTTATCAAGCAATGTAGCCACATCAATATAGAATAGATATGGAATATAAAGAATATAGAAATGCACAAATATGTGTTTATCAGCATTTTACAATGATTTCAAACATGACTCATCCAATCAGAATTTAGAAATAAGCGTTTAATATAGCAACAGTTAATTCAGAGGAGGGGTACAGTATCAGAGCAGACGCTCATCATCCTGTTTGAAGCTCTTTTGACTGTCAGGAAACAGACAGTGACCAGAAGAAAAGAGATTAAGAAGATATAGAGCTGATTTAAGCTGATTTTCATTTTATCAGTAAGAGCCATAATTCTTCCAAAAATATTCTAATTGAAAAAAGAAAATGTCCCTGGAATACAAATAAAGCTTGAAGAGTGATTGAGATAAACGCAATCTTAGATACCCTTTTAATACTCTGTATTTATTTGTTGGTCCTGTGGAGATGAAGTGATGTGGCCATGTGGGGTCCATGTTTCTGAATCAGCGGGAGTTGTTCTCTAGGACACAGTAGCTGGCCAGGGTCACAGGAAGGAAAGGGTCATCAAACCTTCAGTTGTCTGACTGGTAACCCTGTAATAATTGTCATAATGGTGTGAAGATCAGAGCAGAAACACGAGAAAGTTACAGCAGGAGACGAGCTCTGGGCGGTTGTGTTGTCTGTGTAGAGTGTGTATTAATAAATGAAATGAAAGCATCATGGCTGATCCTGCAGACACACTAACACATGTGGTCCTCTTCAGCTGTGTTCAGCCTCATCTCTCCTTTATTTAATTACACAGCCATTTGTTTGGTCTTCCTACTCCAGTCAGAGGTTAACTGCCTGCTCAAAAATGCCTGTCTCTCGTGGGCTTGATCACGTGGCCGTCTCCTGTCTGCCGGGTGAATACATTACCATACTGTATATGTGAGACAGACCATAACTGAATGACCAGGTCAAAATTCATTTCATAACTAATAGAAGATCAACCATTTAGAGCACCCAGTGCTATTTACCCACCCACTGTCACATTTCCTGCCAAAAACTTAACAGGGTATGTAATATTATTGCATGTAATGTACATTGTGTTTTTAATAATCAACTGTACACTTTTACTGCATATCTGTTCAAAATCACCAATTACCTTCTCACATTTGTAATCTGAAGTCAGCGTGAGATCAGAATTCACTGTTTACATCAGACATATTTCTAGTGTTTTTTGAGCAGGATTCATTGGTGATGATAAACTGCAGTTATTTTCTCACTGGACATCTTGCCACACTCAGAAGAGTGAGTGATGTTTACTGTTGACAACAGACATAATGAACTCATAATATTATGAGCAAATTGTCATTGGGTAAAGAAATGCTTCGGTCAGGAAAATGTTCAGTGGAAGAAGAGATTCAAACTAGGAAATTTCAGGATGGAGTGATGGATGAGTTGGGTTGGATGGGTTGTTGTTGAAGTTTTTATAGGTTAAAAGGATTTTTTTATAGGTTGATTTGTGTTTTTTAACTTTTCTGTAGTTGATTAAGAAAATGTTGCTTCAGAAAGACAGTTCTATAGACCATCATCTGTGTATGTCCTTCACTGTCCTGGCAGGTGTGTGTGTGTGTGTGCAGTGCGGTACACACTAAAGGTCTTGGTTGAGAACAGCTCCTAAATAAATGATATCTTATTAATAATACAGTAAAATAGCAGTGAGAGTGAGAACAGAAGATCCTTTAGTTTATGTATATATGAGGGTTGCTCAGAATTTAGTGTTGAAGGGCAAAATACTATAAAATACTATAGGAACAGTATTTTAAGGGAAACAAAGAAAGAACAATGTTCAATAATGACTTACTTTATTAATAAAATTTAGAATCAATAGAACGGCATTGGATGTGTAAGAGCAATTCTTGTTATATCAGCAAATCTGTTATATTTGTGTATGCGATTTGTGTTTCAGTACAACTATGAGGGAAGTGACATCAGCGACCTTCCTGTTGATCTGTCTGTGGTGTGGAATGGAAACTTCATCATCGACAACCCCCACAACATACAAGGTAACCATGACTGCTGAAGTATGCTCATGTCCAACTGATCAGGTGTTTTGTCGTTTTCGCTCATTGATGTAAATTAAATGTTTGTCCTTATTTGTGTTGAGATGTCCTTATTTATGTTGTTTGTTCCCAACACAAATAAGGACAATAAAGTTCAGAGTTGATTGGACACAACTTTCTCTGGAATGCTGGATTGTGATTGGTTAGTCTTGGCATACTGTGATAAAACAGTTTAGTATAATGAGTTTTAAACAGGTGTTTTCTCTCTCTCTCCAGCTCACCTGTATAAGTGTTATGCACAGAGGGAGAGTTGTGGTCTGTGTCTGAAGTCTGAGCCCAGTTTTGGATGTGGATGGTGTGTTCAGGACAGGAAGTGCTCTCTGCGTCAGGAATGCACTCAGCCTGAACACACCTGGATGCACGTCACTGCCGGCAACAGCCGCTGCACGCACCCGCGCATCACCAAGGTGAGTCACATTAGATGAAGACTGATCCACTATCAGTAAAGAAAAGTTTAGTTAAGGCTGTCAAAATTGTTTGGTGGTAACATGTCATGTATTAACTGTTAACTTCTGCAAATTAGACCAAAATCGTTTTTCATAATTGACAGTATACAAGTCCACATGACCAAACCTTAGTTTGACCTCATCATCTGGGTTGTAGATCTTTAATGTCAAACAATGTTCAGAAAACAGTTTTCACACAGAGCGACTGATATAAACTCTGGGTCTGCAGCTCTGTTGTGGAAAGGACTTAGTTGATTTTCTCTGCAAATTTAAAGGATTTCCAGATTCTGCTATCAGTAAAATATTAAGTTACTAAAATTACATCCCCTCATGTTAATTAAAAGTGTGCTTTGTTCTCCTCCTGCTCTCTCTACCCCCTTTCTCTCTTTATTAGATTAGGTGTTAATTTAATCTGGAGAGAAATGAATTTATCACAACCACTATTAGCACACTGTGGGTGCTTTGAATACCATCTGTTAAGATGTACACCTATTCTCTCTCTATCCTCCCCCCTCCATCTTTTCTTTGATGTGTCTTTTTACGTTTTTCAACTAATATGAAGAAAGTGTGAATGTCAAATGAAACCAATTACTCGTTTGTGTTCTTCTGCTTCTCTCATTTCTCAATATGTCATTTGTGATTTGAGTGTCTTTATAGGGTTGAGATAAACTTGTCAACATTTCCTCCCTCTCTTGTTGTTTAAAAGCAGCATGAGTTCATTTATTTCTGTGGAACACAAAAGAAGATGCACACAGTGAGCGGGGCTCATGAACGCTTTCATCATTGTGTTCAGAATAGAATAAATCTTCTCAGGGGTTTGAGTCGTCTTAAGACCTTTAGTAATGTGGTTGTTTTTGATCTGGTTCAGCTGTCTCCTGAAACGGGTCCACGGCAGGGCGGAACCAGACTCACCATCACCGGAGAGAATCTGGGCCTGCAGTTCAAAGACATTCAGAATGGTGTTCGGATTGGAAAAGTGTTGTGCCAGCCCATCGAGGAAGATTACATCAGCGCTGAACAGTGAGTGTCTCTCACAAACATCAGCTGCTGTTCCATTCTGTCTGGAAAATGGCGGGTGTGGATGTGGTGTGGGTGTGGTGGGGGTGTGGGTGTGGGGGGTGTGGGTGTGGTGGGGGTGTGGTGTGTGGTGGGGGTGTGGTGTGTGGTGTGGGTGTGGTGGGGGTGTGGTGGGGGTGTGGTGTGTGGGTGTGGTGTGTGGGTGTGGTGGGGGTGTGGTGTGGGTGTGGTGGGTGTGGTGGGGTGTGGTGGGGGTGTGGTGTGTGGGTGTGGTGTGGGTGTGGATGTGTGTGTGTGTGTGTGTGTGTGTACTGTCTGTGGTGAAGCATTAACCTGTTTGTAATTTCCTGTTCAGCCACTCAATCATTGTTTTTCATTTGACTGGTGAACGCTCAGGGTCAGCCCTCTCTAAGACTCTCTTTCTTTCTGCAGGATTGTATGTCGTTTGGCAGACGCTACAGGTTATCGTGTACAGGACGCACAGGTGGAAGTGTGTGTCAGAGACTGTCTGCCTGATTATCGGGCTGTCTCTCCTAAAGCATTCACATTTGTGGTGAGTATCGTCAAAAGTTTGCCCAGCTCATATTTCACTCTAAAATCAAAATTAAAACGTATTTCTAATAGCATGAATGTCTGCATGTACGTGTGTCTGCCTGTGTGTGTGTGGGTTCAGTCCCCATATTTCACCCGTGTGATTCCATCAAATGGTCCGATATCTGGAGGTACTCGGATCACCATTCACGGCAGTCATCTGAACGCGGGCAGCGCTGTGTCCATCAAGATCGGACTCAACACCTGCCGCTTTGAGAGGTGACCATCTTCTCCTCTGTTCTCATGATCTCAAATGGGTCTCACTCTGAGGCAGTGTTTATACAATCATCATCTAGAACAGAAATTAGATCATCATACACATTTCATCATCATGAGGAAAAAAAGAAATTATGTTTTGCATAAAGAGAAAAATAGTCTGTTGTAAGATGTTATTTTTTTACATTTTTTGTTTATGGCAGTTAAGTATTAATTTTTTCAATGTTCTCATTACTGTAACGAGTGTTTTAATTTACGAGTGTAAACACGAGTGTTTACACATTTCCTTCATTATTCTCGGTGGTGATTGTCATTACAATATTGTAATCATATCAAAGTGTATTGCAGTGTTTTTTGTGTTGGCCGCCTAGTTTAATAAGATAATGAAGTATCAGAAATTTCAGATATGTCAAAATAAAAGTTTAAATGGCGTGCTGGCTTTTAACTGGCAACACATGATTGATTTGTGTGTCGTGTGCTGCCTCTCTGTGCTCAGCACGATGGGCTTCTCAAAATATATGTCCAGAACTCAGCAGGTTCCTCCACTGCATGTTGAGAACACAGTTGCCTAGGCAACACAGCGAGTGTTAAAGGACAGAATTCTCTCACACACACACAGTTGTGGTCAGACGCTGCAGATTGAATCTGATCTGTCATTCATATGTGGTTGTTTCATCAGATTAAAGTGGGTCCTGATGAAAGCAGTCATTCTGATCTGTGAATGTCCTTCAACAGTCTGATGCAGTCTGACTGTTAGACAGCTGATAAACATGCACACTGCCATTGATTTTCCCCTTTCAGAGAATGTCAGGTCAAGAGATTCTTCTTAAGACCCGTTCACAACAAGAACGATAACTGTAAAGATAACTGTAACAGCTATATTATCGTCCACATCAACAGATGAATGTATTTGATGGGCTGTCAGTGTTTTATGCTTCATCATCTGGTTCATGGATAAAACATCTCTCTGAAAGTGATAATGATACTGTTCATTGTACATTTATAGTTAAAGTACAATATAGTTTATACAGTATAGTATGGTACAGTTATAGGTGTGACGTGGACTGTGCCGTTATCTTACCTTTAAAATGATTTTTAAAACTTTGTAGTTGTCATCCATAGTGTGGACACCCCTTTACTCTGAAATGTAAAGAAAAATCTTGCGCTGATGGCCATTTATGGAACAGACAAAAGATGAACAGTTTTTCTCTATTCATCAGATGGACACTGGTTGATATGTGTTTTTGTTACTGTATCTTTAAGAATTGTATATATAAATGATCTCTTGGTTGTTCATTGGTAGGTTACATTGAAAACTGAATGTGTTTTGACATGTAAGTAAACTGGTTGTGATGTCATGACAGATAGTTGTATCTGAGGTCTGTATGTGTGTGTGTGTGTGTGTGTGTGGCAGGCGAAGTGCCCGTGAGATTGTGTGTGTGACTCCAGCAGGTTTGGGTCCAGGCGGAACCCCGGTGATGGTGGATATAAACGCTGCTGAACTGAGGAACCCAGAGGTGAAGTTCAACTACACAGATGACCCCACAGTGCTGAGGATGGAGCCAGACTGGAGCATCGCCAGGTGTGGAAATGTGTCTGCCAACGGACGCTTGATTCAACATGTTCAGTTCGGTTAACTGTCCACATTGGTCATGTGGAGTTCACATAAACAGATTAACCAATGATATTCCAGTTGTTGTGTTTTAATGAGGGTTTACAAGTCCATCTCTGGAGATTTGAGTGACATCATAGCCAGCAGACAAATAAAACTGACAGCTGGAAAATTGCCAGAAACACACATACAGACACACAAACACACCCTCACACAGGCACACACAAACACTGCCAGTCTAGAGGTGAGAACAAGCATTTCACATCCACAGAGACAGAAGTGTGAAGAGAGACAGACAGTCAGCCTTTCTCATACCCCAAGTTCTAATAACCTAATGTTCATCTTTAATTTATCTTTCAATAATCTTGTCAACCTTAAAATGAATCTTTATTTACACAAATTCCATGGACATCTTTGATGTTTTCATTACAAGGGGTAGGATGAGATGTTTAGTGGTTGATATTGCTTCCAGATGTTAATTGTAGCTTACAGCAGTTCCAGGTCCATGATTCTGTCACCAGCACAGTTCATTATGTCAGTGTGAAGTGTAAGTTTGTCTCTTAGACACACGCTGTGCTTTGATTGGACTGTCAGAAGGTCACATACCCTGGAGAACATTAGAATGAGCTGCTTCATTGGTTGACGAGGCCTCAGGATGTTTGTTATTGATGGATAACAGGGTATTTGTAAGATGGGTAACAGTTCCAACATCCTTGTTTTTTTTTCTGTCTCAGTGGTGGGACCCTGTTAACGGTCATTGGTACGAATCTGGCCACCATCAGAGAGCCGAAGATGAGAGCCAGATATGGCCGTATCCAGTCCGTCAACGTAAGTCTTTCATATACAGATTCAACACTGCAGATTCACTACAGGTTCAACTTTTTCTCTCTTAAAGAAAACTTCAATTAGACTCAACCCATTATTCCATCGACCTCATTCCAGACCTGTGTTCTGTATTTTGTCTGTCTTGATTGTTTTGGCTGTTAAACACTATGATCGTTTGAGTGATGATGTCATCATCTCTCTCAGAACTGTACTGTGCTCAACAACACAGTGATGGTGTGTCTGGCCCCATCTGTGGCTGGTTCAGTGAGGGGTTTCTCAGAGGTGGGCAGTGGTCCAGATGAGATCGGATTTCTCATGGATCACGTTCAGTCCCTCCTGGTGGTTAATGAGAGCTTCACTTTCTTCCCTGACCCCGTATTCGAACCCCTTGCTCCCTCCATGCTGGAGCTGAAGCCTGGATCTCCTCTTGTACTAAAGGTGAGCTTGACCGTGTGAAGGACAAATTCTGCAGCGTTTTCCGGCACAATATTTTTTTTTTTTTTAGCAGTGTGATATATTTTGTTTTCATGTGTACTTACATTATTCAAAATGTTTTTAACAATGTCCAGAGAAATTCAGTCTTCTGTCACTGTTCATAGTGTCACCTGTTAATGCCATTGTTTTTGTCCTTGATTTCTGCTTTTACCGCCGCAGAACCCATGACAACTGTCTCATGAAAAATGCAGTAGCAGTGGTTGTATGGTCCAACACATATGACAAGTCTACGACAGTATAATTACATGCAGTATGTTACACACAAACAGTATATCAGCCATTTTGCAAAACCTGTAGTTATGTTCAAATTTAAGTATGATTGTTTTGAACACGTAAAACTGCGCTGCATAATCCCACCATTATTTCTACAAATGTGACATGTATGAGTAGTAATTTAGCAGTAAACATTACGTTACATGTGGCTAATTCATTAGAAAGAAATAAAACCATAGGGTCAAACATAACAGTTTCATTAGCTGCTTCATTAGCTCAGCCATGAATATGATTTCCACACTCCTTCACAGCGCAGTCATGCTCTTTATTGTTTTGAATGTGACCTTTAGCGGTGAAAATTATTGTGCATTTAAACCTCTGGTAGATAATTTCAGTCTTTGATGTTCAATCTGTGTGTCTTTCTAAACTTCCATTACTGTAAGATTGATGTGTGAAGATCTTCTGTTACACTGAGAGATATACTGAATTGTGATTGGTCTGTTCTGTCTTGCATCTGTTTAACTATATACTGTCTTTACACAGCACAGATGGTGTTGTGTTATTGTGTTGATTTATGATTGTGACTCAGAAGCAAAAACTAAACCTCTAACACTGATCTACTGCTGCTGGGTTTCCTTCACTGAATGTAAATCTGCTGTTAAAAGTAGATGATCATGTGTGATGTTCATGAGTTTTTTACTGTTTACCTTTATTGTCAGGTGGCAGGTTTTGTCATGGAAAATGTTTATTTTTGCTTTAAAAGGAGCACACATCAAATTAGAAGAAGCATTTTCATGCCCTGTCTCCTGAGACATCTGATTTGTGTATATGTGAGCTTTATCTGTGCGATAAATTAAACCCTCCAGTGACACACACATCTCTGAGAGATACTGTGTGTTAGAAATTTGATAGTGTGTATTGAAGGGTCATGTCGCTCAGGGAAACGGATCAGAGAACATTTGTCTTTGCTGAGAGACATGAACAGATAAAGAATTACATAAAATGGTGTCAGTAAACATGTGTGTGTGTTTCAGGGGAAGAATCTGATTCCTTTAGCTGCTGGTAACTACAGGTTAAACTACACCGTTCTAATTGGTAATAAACCATGTGTGTTAACCGTCTCTGACGCACAGCTGATGTGTGAACTGCCCAATCTCACCGGTCAGCATAAAGTCACTGTAAGTGCTTTTAATTCTGCTCTCACCACTTACTCATTTCTCCTCAGCTGTCTGTCTTACGTCTGTCCTCCATCTTTGTTTTTTCTTGTGTTTCTCAGCATCTCTGGGCTTTGTATTGTCTTGAATTGTCGGATCACTGTTTACACACAGACAGCTTTAAACAGATTGTCTTTATTGACATTATATTTATTCATTGAATTTATATTGTGCCAGTTTTGAAACATCACTTGTATGTTTCCCAAGTGTTTTGCCCTGGTTCTATATGATACAACAGGAGAGAGAAACCCAGAGACCCACATGTGTCCTCGACCCATATATCCTGACCTACATACTGTCAGTGTGAGACAGTCAGTCGTCCTGGGTTCTCTGCCCCACTGTCATTCAGCAGTTTAAATATTGTACAGACTTCACACATCTAAACAGTATGACCTGTGTTTCCTGTTCCCGTAAATATCACAGTGCAGTCATAATGGGATAGATTGTTATTGTACTCACAACTGTTAAGAGATCATATATGCTGAGGAACAATAATTATCATTACATAAGTATTGTGTGTGTGTGTGTGCGTGTTGTTTTGCTGTGTGTGCGCGTGTGTAGGTGCTGGCCGGAGGGTTCCGGTATTCTCCAGGGACTCTGCAGATCTACTCGGACAGTCTGCTCACACTTCCTGCCATCATTGGAATTGGGGTAGGAGGAGGTCTTCTTCTCCTGATCATCATCTTCATCCTCATTGCATACAAACGCAAGTCCCGTGACGCGGACCGCACGCTCAAGCGGCTGCAGTTACAGATGCACAATCTGGAGTCCCGGGTCGCTCTGGAGTGTAAAGAGGGTAAAACACTCATTATTACTGTCTTCTCCTTTTGTCCTCTTCCTGTCTCATTCTTTGTCATTTGTTTTTCCCTTTTGTTTCTTTTAAAATTTCATTCTTGTTCACTTTGCTGTTTTTTTTGTTTTCTTCATTCTTATTTTGTTCTTGTTTGTTTGCTCATTTGTTTGCTCTTGCATGCGTTTGTTCCATTTTCCATTCTTTTGTTTAGTCATTCATTCTGTTCTATATTATCTTTAATTTGTTCTTAGTTTTTGTCCTCACACTAAGTTTTGTTCTTTCTTTATAAGTTTTTCTTGCTCTTTTGTTTTCTCATCCTCTCTGTCTCTGGTAACCTCACCAGTTCTGATTCAAACATCATTTATCCTACACATAACACACACACACATATACACAGACACACTGAATGATCGATTCATTGCCGCGGCCACAGGGGTAAGAGGCGAATCACCCATTATCTGTCTGTGTTGAGCTGGAGGTGACGACCTTGTCTGTCTCCAGACACAGAGAGGGATGAGGGCCAAAATAGAGAGGATAAGAGAGATGGATCGGGAGAAGTGAGAGTGACACATCACAGATAAATGATGCAACATCCTCCAGAATGAATAAAGTGAGCAAATAAATGACCAAAACATTCAAACTAGGTGAGTGGCGACAAAAGCAGATGCTTCACAGGACTAGACAGGAGAATATTGCAGAATATTCCACACAGACATCCATGTGAAGCGGCTCTCTTTACGTGTCAGGACCTAAAGCAGGTGTGGGGGTATTGTGCTGTCTGTACAAACTTTGGCACAGAGATTTCAGTGAGGTACAACTATGAAATGCGACTATTTTTGTGGTTTCATCAATTAGGATTTTTTTTATATTCTGGCTCGGCAAAGACTGCCGCATGAGCAGGGCAGGGGGCTCGGTAAGGCCCCTGATATGTGGCACAAAAGATGGCACATATATCATACATGCACAGACCTGTACAAAGCTTGATATTTTCTGAAAAGCACATGCTGTGAACTTTTAAATACTCCTACAGATGCCAAGACATTGAACATGCAAAATTTTGATTTTTGATACCTCGAATAGTGTTGCCATTGTGAGTCGGTAAAATAACGGTGAAAAATTGAAAACAGGAAGTCTCTAATATCTGCAGCATCCATTGAGCAATTTATATCAAACTTGGGGAATATGTTTAGTGTTGGTACTGACATTTATATGACATTACATTGTAAGTCATGGTCATAGCACCACCAACTGACAATAGGACCTGTGTCAAACAAACTTACATTTAGCCCAGTCACTTCAGACTTCGGCAAAATGCTGCCATGGTGACGTGCCAAAACTAAATTTTAGGTGCATTTGAGGCTCTTAAGATGCTTAAAATGGCATGAAATTTGGCACACACATCATACTGGTTAGTCATTGGGCATGGGTAAAAACACAAACATTGGCATTGTGGGGGTCTCTGAAATCACCAGACTTGGTACATGTATTGTGCTTATCAAGCGTGACTTTCAAAATTACATTCAGTTATTAATAGTGCCACCAGCTGCTAAAACTTAAAACAGTTTAAAAACATACTCTTAAATTTAAGCCACTTGATCAGAATAAAGAAGAGACATTGAAAAGGCAAAATTGTTGCTAATTTAATGGATTGTTGATATCTCGAATGTTGTTGCCATGGAAAGGTGATCAATTTATAGCAAAGAAAGAGAACAGGAAGTGTATCATCTGCGTACATTGAGTGGTCTACATCAAACTTGTGAAATATGTTTGGTGTTGTGGGGTGATCAAAATATTATGGTTATTGTGTGTTATCGCAGTTCTAACGCCACCAACTGGCAGCAGGAAGTGTGTCAACAGATTTGCATAAGACTTTAAAACAGATCCTCTGTTGTTTTTGGAGTTAAATGCATGTGACAACTATGCATTGTTTTCTGAGAAGCACCACGCAGCATAGTGCTTGGCCCATCATTGCTGCTTGCAGCCAAATTTTCCTTGAGAGAAATCTGAGATTAACTGTGGGTTGGTCACTTGTCTGTGTGGGCGGTTTGCTAGCAGAATGAGCTGCGGTGTGAACCAGACAGTATGCTGATAGTCAAAACTATGATTAAATGAAACTACACTTAGATTAACCACCTCACTCTCTCTATGCTTCTCTTTCTAGCATTTGCAGAGCTGCAGACTGATATCCACGAACTAACTCAGGATTTGGATGGAGCTGGAATTCCTTTCCTGGATTATCGAACATATGCAATGCGAGTTCTTTTCCCGGGAATAGAGGACCATCCTGTGCTGAAAGAGATAGAGGTACGAGACCTGCAGATAAACATCATCAATCAGCCACACAGTTTATGTGACTCTAAAACATGAGTGACTCGCTCTCCCTCTCTCTCTTTCTTTCTTGTTCAGGTGCCAGCTAACATGGAGAAGGCTTTGACTCTGTTTGGGCAGCTCTTAAATAAGAAGCACTTCCTGTTGACGTTCATCCGGACTCTGGAAGCTCAGCGCTCGTTTTCCATGCGTGACCGTGGGAACGTGGCGTCTCTGGTCATGAGCGCCCTGCAGGGTGAGATGGAGTATGCGACAGGCGTCCTGAAACAGCTCCTGTCTGACCTCATCGACAAGAACCTGGAGAGTAAGAACCACCCCAAACTCCTGCTCAGACGGTACGTTTGAGAGATGTTGTGTTTCTTATGAGAGGTGTCTAATTCAAGCATCACTTACTGTTGATGGGTTGAAGGTCAGTCGTTGGAGTAAAGTAGTGAACTCTGGGGTTTAACTTGGCCCACACTGTTTGTGCTGCATATATGATTCCTGACTTTGCAGTGGATTGAGGTGAGCTGAGGTGTTACACTCTGATCACAATTTTCCAACAATCCTTGGTGGACAGTGTTGTCCTAGTGGACAATAAAGCAAAAAATGTTCAATGTCTTTAGTGAATGGGGGACCTTAGCAGTGGCTAAAATAAAAGTTGTTAGGCCAACACCATTATGGCTGTAAATCTGGGCAAGTACCACACACATGTAGTTTACAAAAAATGTAAAAATCTTTTCTGTGTTCTTTCTCTCTTTATTTCTTTCTCTTCCCACATTTGCCCTTTCATGGCCGTTTCTGGTTCGTTCATCTCTTCCTGTCAGATGATATTACACACCTGAGTGCACACATGTTCCCTGCAGAGAGAAAGCGTGAGGGAGGAACATGGGAAGATGAAGCTTGGAGCAAAACACTCATAAACACATGACAGGAGGAGAAATCTAAGGAGAGAATGAAGGAGACTCTGTGAGGGTGTTTAGTGTTTCAAATCAATATTACAAAAAAAATCAAATCAGTGTTCAACCGAAATTGATGGCTATTATTAAAAAATTGCCTATTTTGCTTATAACATGAAAACTTTGGTCAGAAATCGTATGTGTGGCCTCTTTGGATTCCTAGGGACATACAGAGTCAAAGTATCATTGTCATGATACTTGCTTATGTTGAGTTCTATAATACCAAATTTGTCATGGGCGACTGTACTTCCTGTCTGCCTTTTTGAGTTATTTGGAAAGCCTGCTCCTAGGTGGTACGTCTGATTTACACAACATTTTGCTTGTATCATCTAAGGACACTCCTGAAAAAAAGTTATTAAAATCTTTTTGATAAATTAGATGGTTCTCGAGTAAGCATGAAGATATTAGATAACAAGATGCCAGAAAGGATCTCAGACTGTCTCTCAACAACTCTGCCATAATGACATGAAACTTTGCCCATGTCATTGTGAGCACATCCTGACCGTCTCATAACAGTTTGGTTAAAAAGGTTCATATTGCTGTAAGTGGTTTTACTTGTGTTTTTTAAGCCTGTTTTTCTAAACTCATGATCGGTAATGTCAGCAAATATTTCCCTTAGTGGACTTGACCTATAATTGCTGCTTGCAGCAGTTTTTATCTGTATTCACAACTACTTTCAAACAGCCATTAACAGAGAGACGCATTTGCCACTATAATAGTCTAAGTTAAGGGATTTACCAGCCGGACTGAAGCCCCTGAACAAACACAACTGATTTCAGTGTGGACAGAATTCAGTGACGAATCAGATTTGTATGCAGCCTGAACAAAAGCCTCAGATTTAAATCTTGTGTCCCATCAGTTTCACTTTCTCACACAACAAACGTCAATCAAACATCAAACAAATCTCTCATGATCATCACACATTATTCTTAATTGTGTTTTAATGACTCCTCACAGTCTGTTGTTCATGCCGAGGTCTGTATGAACAACATTTTTCACCTGCATCTGTAACCAACACATTTCACCAGATACAACCAACACATTTCACCAGATACAACCAACACATTTTCTCATCTATGCCTCTTCTTGCATGCCGTGAGCAGATTAGCACTAATAAGGGCTGTTAATTACCAAGCCATGTAATTAGCTTCATTCTGAGGGACTTTCTTTGGAGGCTTGTTATTGTACGCCAGGTTTATGTTTAATGACACAAGATATTGAATATTTTTAATTGGCACTTTAATGAAGATTAGTGGGTAGCTGTGTGAGGGAGGAGAGCAGCAGTTGGGTTTATTAACACAGAATTATCATTGCATGGATCTTTGAAGGTTCCTCTGCATTCAACACCGCTGGAGGAAAAATTCACAGCAAAGCTTTGATGTCAAATACGAGTTTAATAAAACAACCTCAAGATGTTGGTTATCAAAATGACTGTGTTCATGTGAGGCTCCAAAAATGAGGAAACCAAGATGTCTTCAAACATCTCTCTCACTCTCCTTCTGACTATCACTCTCTCTGCTCTTAAAAGTTACATCTGGGACTCACAAGTAAATAAGTCCATATGTCGATTTGTTCTGTTTTCTCCTTCAGGACGGAGTCAGTAGCTGAGAAGATGTTGACAAACTGGTTTACTTTTCTCCTCTACAAGTTTCTTAAGGTAAGTGGAGACAGTGTCGTCTTTACGTTTAATACAGCTCTCATCTCAACCAGTCTGATGTGGTTTGCTGTGCTCATGGCTAAACACCAGGCTGGTTTTCTCGGACTGAACGTCATTATCATGTCAGTGTGGCTGCAGAATTATGAGATTTACTTCGGTTTGTTTGTGACCACCTCTTCTAATCTAATTCAGATACATGTCAGGTAGGAAGGTGTTCTCTATTGGCCGTCAAGAGGAAATTCTTTATTAAGCAGTGAACTAACATAAAGCTGTTTTCAGTGAAACACATGCTGGAATCCCTCTGGTCTTAACATGAGGGCAGTGATGGAGAGTCATTCTGTCTATCAGACTGTGTGTGTCTCATTAGCAGCTGTGTGGTCAATTATCCTGTGTGCTAATGAGAGCATAGGGAAGGCTGCACTGCAGCACTACGGGTCCCACTGAGGGAGGAGTGATGGGGCCTGAATTCACTGATTATAGAGCGTAATATGTGCTGTAATTACGTTGAGTAATTAGCCATGAATTTAACTCGTCTGAGGAAACGGCATCCACAACACATGTAACTTTGGTACTTTGATGTATTTGTGAGTGGAACAGAATATATATGAATAAAAAGTTTTATCCATCATGGTTACATTGCTACATGTTTGGCTGTAACATCTTTAGTGATGTTTGCTAAGGCAAAGTATTTATAGATTTGAACACAGCCCCTAACTGTAGTCTTGAACTCTCAACAGCACTGTCTGTTTACATGACAATGTTATATTAAATATAGAAACATTTTTCTTTAAATTTTTGAAACGTTTTGAGTACAGACTGCAACATTTTCAAATTGATCCTTGTTCACACAGATCCCTGAAAATGTCTAAAAATGCTGTATTACACATGCCAGGCCAGTGGTTGGTGACGTTACTAAATTGACTGAACATGTAATATTTTGTCACTGTGTACATTAAACTTCACTGTTTAGTTTACATTAAATTAGCATTTTTGTAGATAGCAGGATTTATACTGTATTTATTTTAATAGTTTTCCAAAACCTGCACTTTGAACCCTTTTTTTTTTAAAGTGTACATTTTCAGGCCCCCAAAACACCATGGTCATGTTTTTCGTTTTAAGTAAAAATGGTGTCATGTAAACATCCCCTGTTCATACTACGGACAGATGAGTGAGACCTCACCTCACATCACATGTTTGTTTGCTGCTCACATTTGATTCAGAACATATCAGACTCTTCTGTTGATAACTGCGGTTCTCCCGTGATGTTCTGCACACAATTACATCACACATCAGAGAGAGGAACATGATTAAATTAGCGAGAGTGACGATGAGGAGAGCAGACGATATGAATAATGATGTGAGCAGGAGGAGGAGATTGAGCAGACCCCAGAGAGAGAGCGAGGCATGTGATTGGCTGTTTGACATGTATCACACTCTCCAGTGTGTTATTTCTCTCCTCCACAGTCAGTAGTTTTCTATTAACCCTCAATCTCTCGCTCATGCACACGAGTGTGTTTCCTCATATGAACGGCTGTTTCCACACGCTTTATACTCCTGGAGTCATACTCCTGTAAAACATCAGTCTTACAGTTCACCACAAAATGAGGATTCTGTCCTTATTTACTCAACCTTGTGTCATATTTTTTTAAACCTGTTCAGCTGAAAGTTTAGTCTCATTCAAGCTCTGAGGAATAATTCTCCAGCAGCCGTTCAGGTGAAGGTAATAAAGAAAACCCTTAACTCTGTGTGAAGAATCGTAACTGGCTGCAGTTACCTCCTCAGTGAGTTTCTGTTGTCTGTATGCTGCCCGCTGCAGGAATGTTGGAGAATCCGTCTGATTTTCTGTCTGCTGTGAGGTGATTGTGTCTGCTGGTTTGATGGCTCTCTCACTCTCAGAATGTAAAAATAGATTCTTCTCTTCACCAGCATCAATGAAAACAGCCACAAGCAGCTATTAGCAGGTCCACGCAGATGAAAAGTGGGGAAAACAACCTTAATTGCCAAAACGGCAAATAAATGTTGTGTAATGGTGTGCAATAGTGGAAAACTTGCGTTTCTAGAATAACACTTCTGGCAATTGTTTATTTGCTATACCATAATGCGATGAAATTTGTGTTGTGTCCTCACACTTGATCAATATGTGGGTGTTGTGCGCAGGATATTGGTATTTTCCAGGAAGAAATGACTCCCCAGAAGATTGGACACACAATATATTTGCTTTACAGACTAATAGACATGCACTGAACTTATATTTCTGTGAGCTTTTGCAGCTTTGTTTTCTGTCCTGTGTGTGTGTGTCTAGGAGTGTGCCGGTGAGCCTCTCTTCATGCTGTATTGTGCTATAAAGCAGCAAATGGAAAAGGGGCCGATAGACGCGATCACTGGCGAGGCCCGGTACTCCCTCAGTGAGGACAAACTCATCCGACAGCAGATTGACTACAAAACTCTGGTCAGTACCGCCCACATCCTGCATCAACTCAAGCTCAAAAATCTGTCGTGACATCAGTACACATCCATGTTAAACTTAGTAACACCCAGTTCACACCTAGTACCTGTCCAATCACAAGTGTGCACTGTTAAATGTAAGTGTAATCAGGGTCACCTAAACTTCATTTTAGTGGTGATAAGGAAGCATTTAATCATGTTGCATTTGCAATGTGAAGGATATTGTTTCCTGAAGAACATTGGCGCATTCATCACAGTAGAGCTGTAACAATATTGAACCAAGAAACCGCAATATACCACCCCTGCTGACCCGACCCAGCCCGGCCCATTGTTGAGATTGACCTCACTTTACCTTATGTCACAAAACAAAGGTTTCTTCTCTGACATTTGATAAATTAGTAGTTAGTACACTTTCACCACCTAATATGAGCTGTATTTTTTCTAAATATTATGTCAGGGCCTTGTATTGCATTGCATTATAGGTATTGCACACATTTTTTTCTTTCCCACAAGTTTTGTGCTAATTATTCGAGAAATTCCTGCAAACATTTATGAATTATGGATTACACCACACAGATCACAAATCAAATAAATATTTTTTCTTTCAGTCTTTAATTTCATAATACATGCAAGTAAATCAGCGCTATCTCTGTCATGTTCTCTCTCTCAGTGCGTGTGTGCAGGGATTTGGATGTAAAGAAGCATGTTCGATGCGTAAAGCTGCTGAAAGTTTTAAAGTACTTTAAGCGAGTTGAGACAAAATGATCAGTCACGTTTAAAATCAATTAAGTGTGGCCCTGGAACAATGACCACTCACTAATACAGCAACATTTTTCATAAGAAAGACTTAAATCAGACTCCATGATCACCTTATAGCGCAGTCATCACGTTCATGCATATATACACATCACACGCTCAAGGGCAATATATCAGATTTATTGTGTGTGTTTGATCCACTTTAGTAAATTTTTTGTTTTTCTCGCTCTGACTTTGTTTCATCTGGTCTGCAGACACTGCACTGCATGAACCCAGAGAATGAGAATGCTGCAGAGGTCACTGTGAAATGCCTGAACTGTGACACCATCACGCAGGTCAAAGAGAAGCTACTGGACGCTGTGTTTAAAGGAACTCCTTACTCACAACGACTGAAAGTCGGAGACATGGACCTTGGTATGAAATGATGAATGATCATTCCTGCTGGAAAAGCCAGGTGGTCAAAAGTGGTCAGGCTGGTTTTTGGAACGTGATAGCTTTGTGACAGCTCCAAGCTGCTTTACAGGCTCCAGCCAGCTTAAACAAGATGGTCTACCATGATGACCTCAACCCCACCAGCTGGTTATCCAGCTGACCATCTAATGACCATAAATGAGTAACTTTATCCACTGTAGAACCAGTTATCATCAGAGGTTGAATATAGCTGTTTGTTCCTGCAGGGATTTCATGTGATCAGTCAGAAACTGAGCTCAGTTTTCCATACAATAACAGAAAGCTTCAGCTGACTGATGTTGTTTTGTGTTCCCGGGTCAGAGTGGAGGCAAGGTCGCATGTCCAGAATTATTCTCCAGGATGAAGATGTCACCACTAAAATCGACAACGACTGGAAGCGTCTGAACACGCTGGTGCACTATCAGGTACCTGCAATAACATCTCAACATCTCACTGTGCTCAGACTCTGCCAGGTTTATATATCGATACCTCTACACCCTGTTGCCTGGTATCCATGACAACACTGGCAGCTTGTTACTAGGTAACAATTAGCATATGCCAGGTAACCATAGCAACACCTCACAAAACATAACGGCAGGTAGAGCAGTATTGGACAGTGAAAAAACATAAATTTTTACAGTCTATAATATTCATCTTTACAAAATTAGTTTTACATGTTTACATGTAAATTTTACATATAAATCTAACACCCTCAGATTGATGCCCATGAACTCTCTGTCTCTCTCTCTCTCTCTCTCTCTCTCTCTGTTGCCTAGGTAACAGATGGGTCAGTAATCGCATTGGTCCCCAAGCAAAACTCCGCCTACAACATTTCCAACTCCTCAACGTTCACCAAATCCCTCAGCAGATATGGTGAGATAGCTCTCTCTCTCTCTCTTTCTTTCTCCCTCCACAGTGTGCTTGTTCATTTGTCAGCAGTGATGTGTTTGTGGTGTAATCTCAGGGTAAAGCAGCATGTGTCAGAAATCCAGACTGGAGCTCACGCAGACGAACAGGAAATGATAGATATGAACACCAGAGTGTCAGGATGAGAACAGAGAGGAAACCGTTTTGACGGTTTTGATTTCAGTAACTAAATGAATACGCTCATTCCTGCAGTTGTGATGGATGTTTCTGCCCTTCTTTGATTATTGCTGAATTTTTATGTCCTGTAGAGTTTGAGAGGATTATTTTGCTATTCATTCTGTTCTCACATTTCTTATCTTTTTGTGTAATTGATCACATCCCGTTCAGTTCAGTCGTGTCACACACTATACAGTGCCAGTCGAAGATCACAGCACTCAATACAGCATCTGTCCCGGCCTCAATTAAAACAGCTAATCATGCTCTTCACAGAGGCATTCCATTTTTAAAAAGATGTTTTTACACTTTAAAGTACATGCTGTATATAAATAAGAATATACATTTATGATACCAGTAAGTTGATTTTGTATCTATAATACCTACATATAAAACTGTTAATTTTTATGGTTTGTTTGCATCAGTGTTATTTATATTTACTGAAAAACCCTGTAAAAATAAGTAGTGTTTCCTCACTGTCTGTCCCTCGACAGAGAGCATGCTCAGAACCGCCAGCAGCCCTGACAGCCTCCGCTCCCGGACACCCATGATAACCCCAGACCTGGAGAGCGGAACCAAACTCTGGCACCTGGTGAAGAACCACGACCAAGCAGACCAGAGAGAAGGCGACCGCGGCAGCAAGATGGTCTCCGAGATTTACCTGACGCGCCTGCTCGCTACCAAGGTGAGAAGAGAGAGAGAGAGAGTGTGTGTGTGTGTGTGTGTGTGGAAACTGTTATAAAGGTTGTTAAAATTGTCATGAAACAGTTGTGACTGTCTTTATTCCTCTATGGTAATGTAAATTGGAATTAAATGACCTCAACAATGAGACAAAAATTTGTTTGTTGTGCGGGAGGTTAAAGCTTTTGATTAAAGATTCTGAGGGCACAGGAATTTAAGAAAATGCATGTGCATCCACACTCTCTTCTGATAGCATATGGAAGTGGTTGGATGTCTGGAGACTCTCATTTCACCCCATTACGTGAACCAGGAACGCTTGGCATTAGTGAGATGAAATCTGCTGCTAATATTCTTTGTCCTGACACACACGCACACTAATTGCCTGACTCCTGAAGCATGTGTGAGATTTTCTTAGCTGATGTGGTGAGACGGTTTGTGTTGACCTTTGAGTGAGAATGATAGTCACTCATTAACATTTAGCAGTGGGCCGACAATCACTGAGGGCTGCATCTTAATCACACCGGTGACCTTTGATTATTGAGCCATTTGGGAAAAACTGGAGTCTCTATCCATCTTGAGTTCTCCTCTCTATCTGCACATCTTTGCTTCAGCCTCACATTAGAGTCCTGCACATCACAGCACCTCCACAATGCTCATGGACAGTGGATACAGACATGTTTGGACATGCTCCAGCTCATCTCAACACACCTGCCTGGAAGTTTTAATCTGCCTAGTAAGACCTTGATTAGCTGGTTCTGTGTTTGATTAGGGCTGGAGCTAAACTCTGCAGACACTGATCCTCCAGGAGCAGGACTGGACACCCCTGTATTAGATGATACAATCTGTGCCAGATGAATCAATCTGAATCAAAACTTTTGAATCAGACTTTGATGAAGTCTGGAATAATTAATTTTTAAAAACTGGTGGTCAGGCTTGAATGAAACTTGTGTGACCCTCAGGAGAACTGACTTCATCTACCACCATTTATCTTTTAGTTTGTGTCCATCAGCAGATAAAGATTAGATGAATTACTATCACTAAAGTCTTTCATTTACTTTCATCTAAAAGTAGACATTGCCACATATAAACGTTTTTATTGAATGTCCAGCAAAAATAAACATTTATATTATTACACACAATGTCACGGTGGCTTTTCTCTGTAATGGTTAATGTTAATGCTGGTTGTTATCACAGGGTGATCAGGTCTTGTATAACACTGAAGTTTATTCTGTGATAACATTATCTCGCTTATTACTCAACTAATCATGGGAGGAAATTATTGAACACAAAATATCGATTTGAAACATTTTATAAGCTCATTTGTAACAAACACAAACCTTCCACAAGACAATAAACGTTTCCCATTGGCTTTAAGCCAAAAGATGACATTTATCATCATTTGTAAATAAAATCTCATATATGTTAATTAGACAAATTTAAATGTAATTTATTTGTAAGTTTATTATTTGTAAGGTCAAGATGACTCGCAATACCCTGATGAGCCTGTGTTATTAGTTTTAAGCGGTTGCTATCGGTGAATAACAGACCTTGGAATGTCACAACTGGCTAATCAGATTCATGTATTCCAGAGTGCCGTGTAATAAATTCAGATTGTGTGTAAAGTTCATGATAAGTGAGTTGTGTACAGTTTTTACAGTGATATCACTGGTGTCTCTTCAGGGTACACTGCAGAAGTTTGTGGATGATCTGTTTGAGACGATCTTCAGCACGGCCCACCGTGGCAGTGCGCTCCCGCTTGCCATTAAATACATGTTCGACTTCTTAGATGAGCAGGCGGACAGACACATGATTTCAGACCCTGATGTCAGACACACCTGGAAGAGCAACTGGTGAGTGCGTTTACAGCTCAGAGACAGAATGAGTTCCTGTTTCTGAATGTTCATGTTGTTCCTCTTGTCCAGCTTGCCACTGCGGTTCTGGGTGAACGTCATCAAGAACCCTCAGTTCGTGTTTGACATCCATAAGAACAGCATCACAGACGCCTGTCTGTCTGTAGTTGCTCAGACCTTCATGGACTCCTGCTCAACATCTGAACACAAGCTGGGCAAAGACTCGCCCTCCAACAAGCTGCTCTACGCTAAAGACATCCCCAACTACAAGAACTGGGTGGAGAGGTGAGACCAGGGGGTTTACTGTTGTGTAGTGTTCTTCTGTACATATTCACAAATCAACACTCCTTTACCCGTCCTGTAATTCTAAATTAGTAATTCTAAAACAGTCTAGAAAACTACTTTCTGTGTGCGTGCGTGTGCATGCATGAGTGTTTGTGATGTGTGTTTGTGTGTTATATCTGCTGACTGATTGACGTGTGTCATGTAGGTATTACTCAGATATCTCGCGCATGCCTGCGATCAGTGATCAGGATATGAGTGCATATCTGGCTGAACAATCCCGTCTGCATCTGAATCAGTTCAACAGCATGAGCGCGCTGCACGAGATCTTCTCCTATATCACCAAATACAAGGATGAGGTTGGTCACACACACACACACACACACACACACACACACACACACTCATTCATTCATTCATTCGTGTTTCTGTGTGTGTAGATCCTGTCAGCTTTGGAACGAGATGAGCAGTCACGCAGACAGAGACTGAGATCTAAACTGGAGCAGGTGATAGACACCATGGCTCTGTCCAGCTGATCCGAACTCACTCACACACACACTGCCTCTGCTCTCTCACAGCGTCAAACACACTGCAGCGGATGGCTGGACACAATCTCGACTCTGTGTATGTGTGTGTTTTTACACAAAGCTTTGAATGTATGTGGTGTAGATTTGCTTTGGTTTATGATTTTCGGGAGTGATGTCGAATGCAATGGATGTTTTCACACAACATGGACGACAGACAGACAGACGCTCTTTCCTGTTTTGAGGAGACAATGAGGACGTATTAGACCTCTAATGAAGTCATGTGACCATGTCACGAGCCAATGATCATGAGGAATCAACAGACACTGATTTGATGATATGTTTATTATGTTTGGTTTTGTTTATGTAATTATTTTGTACAAATGAATCAACTGCCGACTCTCTTCTCACCTGTTACGCTGAATTTGCACAGTTTACATACTGAAGAACATCCACACACTCATATGATAGCGCTGATGAAGGTGAATTTCTCAGTAAACACAAGGACATAAAGAAGGAACAGAACTACAAAAACACGAATAAAAATCTGGTCCTGTGCTGTTTTATTTGAGTGTTGTTTAAGTGGGAATGTTTTGTGACTGTTTTAATTTGAAACCTGGTGGAGGTTATCAAGAGGTTTTAAAGCAAATCTTTCACTGAAATGTCATGGGGTGTCAGTAAGAGTCTATGATTAAGCTGACAGGCCTCAGTCTATCCATCTGACACACAGAATCTCACACAGCCTGTCAACACATCATGTCCAGGTCACATTTCCGGAAGAGAAATACAGGAAGTCTGTTTATAGGACCATTAAGAGAATAATCATGAGATTTAAGTTAGCGATGAGGAATTTGTTGTCCTAATACAATTAAATATTACAGTCACGAGAATCTAATGAATCATTAAATGAAATAGAAGCTCAAAAGTCAAACGATAATGAAAAACTGTTAAAATGAGCTTAAAAATCTAAATATTTCTAAAAACTGTGTTTATTTTAATGCATGTATATCCAGACAGTAATAAATACAAACAGCACACAAACAGCATATTGTACAAACAGAATAATTTAAAAAAGGATTAAAATATTACACTAATGTTACAGATATAACAAAGCCAGACACAGAGGAGCAGAAGACTTTATAAAGGGTTTTATATTTATCTGTGTTTGTTAAATAGCTGAACTGTCTGTTCAGTCAAAATTCAATCCATATCTGCTTCCTGTGGCTTTCTGTGTGAAGGTACAGATGCATGAAATGTTAATTCAACTGTAACTCATATCACCAGACAGAGCTAATGTGACAGGAATAGATGAGTTCACTTCAAAACACACTATATGAATACATATCATTCATTGTGTGATTATACATTCTGATTTCCTTTATGCCAGACAGAATAGCTTCAGGTTTTGGTGTAAAATGTGACCTGGTCGTGTGTTCTCTTCTTTATCTCCTCCATCTTTCTGCAGGTTCATCCTGTGGAAAAAGCTCACGACAGTTACTGAGACTGATGTCAAATAAATGAGTACAGAGAGAGAGAGAGAGTGTGTTATACCCAATGTTTCTGTAGTGTCAACACAGAGCACGAAGGATTGCTGTAGGATTGCTGTAGATCTGTGGTGGAAAATGACTGTTTCTCTGTATTTCTAAATCTCTGTTGTTCTTCCATGTTCCTCAGTTCCTTCACTGAGGCCAGTTTTCTCCGAGCAGATACAGTTTAGAGGACTGTTGCAGGTTTAACTCAAGTCCATCTCTATCAACAGTATTTGTGGTGTGATGGTGATTTCCACAGAAAATAATTCTGACTCATTCCTCGGGTTTGTTTTTTTTTAATGCCAAAATGATGCCAATGTATTCCAGAGCCTTCCACAGGCTTTGAAAACAGAAATGAGGAGCTCTTAACCTTATTACATATGAAGATTTTGCTCTTAAAAACGGAGGATTGAGTCAAAATGATGTTAAATCATTTTTCCACAGATGATGTCAACAGTGATTCACTGTTTATTCTGCTAATTTATGACTGAAAAGATTCTTTAGGAGCTTGATCAGTCCGCAGTCTTTTAAAGTATTTTAACAAGATCTCAGTCTAAAGAAAATGTATTCCAGGTTATACTGTAACGTACAAACAGCTCTCACCATCAGTGCTGTTCATGGTCTTTGGTCAGATAACCTCATTGTTAACTTCAACATTTTATTTTTAACCAATCAGAAAGAGAAGAAAAATGTTATTTCACCACATTAGTTCTGCTCAGCATGTTTGTTTTCAAAACTAATCAAATCTGATTTGAACATTATCTTCATGCAATAACACTTAAATTAGTTTTACTGGTGGTAATAAATGCATTGTGCACAAGTCAGTCTGTATTACACACACACACACACTTTTGTCGTGTCCTGAGGTTGTGTAGTATTGGTGTGTTTTGGTCTAACTCTGATGGGTCAGGATTAAGTTAACATGTTTTAAAACACCTCAGGATCTTTCTTTCACCTTGTGTGCTATTATTTGACTGTTTATGACTAGAGAAGTGTTTTTCATTCACAAAAAGTTTTCAACAAACACATTACTTGATTTTTTTATGTGGGAGAAACCCTTCGTTTACACCCAAATTCTTCTGATAAAATGTAAAGAAACATTTTCACATTGTTTTACTTTTTAAACTGTTTAAAGATGTTTATAAGTGTCAATTGAACCTGGTGCTGTGGCTGCTGATTTATTTGTTCCTCTTCTTTGTAATGATTGTAAACTAATGAAATGAGTTTGTCAGATTCGTGAAGCTCCACACAGAGACAAATGCTCAGATCTTCACTTACTCCTGCTTCTGTTTCCATGTGTTTCCGATCAAATAATGAAGTAGCTTCAAATCGCAATAATGTGAAGATGAAGCAAGCAGGACATTTAGTGTTGTGGGAAAACTGAAGTATCACAAGTTGGGTAACAAAATCATGATTTGGGATTTATAGACTGTCAGAGTCACTGTTTTTTGCTTCTAATTTTGCAGTTTTACCATTTGTAAATAAACACAAGGAGAGATTACAACTTTTTCTAAAATATTTTTTTTCTGGTTATATCCATCCAGAGCAAATATGCTCCACTTTAGATATAAATAGTTTTCAATATATTTTAAATGGGATATATTTTGTAAAAGCTTTTCTTCATCTACAACAGGTCAGTCTGTCGGAGTAACCAGAAGAAATTGGGGGGATTGGGAGGGTCTCTGGTTTTACTTAACCATATACTGGAGACAAATTTGTACCTGAATATCAGCAAAACCTCAGTTCTGCTGATGTCTCATTTGTAAAAACATTATAAAATATAGTAAATAAAGATTTTTTTTCATTGTAAAAATGCAGAAAGGTTTCTGTTAGAGTGTGGGTTAGAGTCTGCACTTGGATGCCAGGCGGCTCTGTGGGGTTACGGAGCATCTGTTTTCTCTCACCTTGAGCTGGAAACGCTCCTCAGAGCTTCACTGCGAAGAAACTCACAATCAGAACACTGACCTCATCCTCATTCAGTATGTTCGGTGAGAGAAAACTAAGCTGGATAAAAATACAACCGTTATGTTGCAGTACAGTAAGGATTTGTGAGTCTTTTAGTGAGACTCACATGGTACAAAAGTTTCAAAACACTAAAGCAAAAAAATGTGTTGCATTTGAAGCAATGTTTACAAAGTTTTATTGCAATAAAGTGATGTTCATACAGTCCATAAATTAATTCATTTTAAGACACATTATGGCACATTTTACTGTGTTTAAATCCATTCTGCAGAATTTTCTTCAGAATCCATTCTGCAGATCCTGCCTGTCTGCACATTAGTAACCACAGACATGTTAAAACCACATTATCTCCATTAAATATTGCTCCGATTCTGGAGGTCAGATAAAGTGTGATGTTTGCGGTTGACTGGCATTGATTTGTTTCTATACTGTTAAGCAGTTACTGGAGTCTGTTTTAATCTTCAGGGATGGGGTGAAGGTCTGTGACGAGTCTTCCAGAAAGTATCAAGAGAAAGATCTGCAGATTTTCACAGAGTTCTACACACACCCTTCTCCTTGTGTTTGTTATTATTTTGGCTAATCTGATCTTTTTATCTTTAAGTAGCACTCTGAACTTTGACATTTTTCCATTTTTAAATCTGTTCTGCAGAATTCCTCATATTTCCCAAAAATCTGTGCAGATGTTGTCTGGGTCTGAATATTCTGTATTACAGTTCACACGTCTTTATTACTGATGTGGGTGGAAAGATGCCACACTCAGTAATCTTCAGGATTCATAATTCACAAGCTCATGTTCTGCTTCTCTAATGTTCCTGTCTGTCAGCGCTGAGACACTGATGACAGGAAGTAGAATTAACCCCTTTGATAGTCATTATTGATGTTTTTGTTCGTTTTGGTTAACTGTCAGGTTTTAAGAAACTGTTATTTCTTTAGTTCCCATTAATGAGTGTGTTGGAGATTTCAGTTAAAATGATTAAAAAATAATTATTATTAATAATTCTTTTTAACAAATAATCATATTAAAAAATGAATAACTTTACCAAAAATATGTTAAATACTTGGTAGACTGTTACTGTTGTAGACTATTATTTTTTGCACAAGTATAAAGAAATTTAGTCACTTTTAACAACATAAATCACAAATCAAACAACATTTTCAGTTTGAAACATTGTTTTGAAGATCGGAAATAAATGTAGAGACTGTGTCTGTCTGCAGGACACTTTGGTGAAGATCAGCAGGGGTTCTTGTTTGTTTTGTGACTTGTGTTTCTACTGCAGTACAAACTCAATTTGTCATTGTAAAAGTTATTCCATTGTGAAGCAGACACTGTTGGCGTATTGTAAAGTTTTTCGAATCACTGCAGTAGTGAGTTTCTAGAGAGATTTCTGAAGGGCACTTGTTTCCACAATAGAGACAAAATGTATTAAATCATTGATAAAGAAATTTGAGATTTGAGAAGAAAAAAATTGAGTTTTTCTTCTTGTTCACCAGGAAGGTGTTTAACCTACAGAAGAATGAATCTTTGCCTCCTGAAGAAGTTGATCTTCAGGAGGTTAAGCTCAATATTTGATGAAGTGGAATGAGTTTATAAATGATCTTCATTGGAGGACAGTCATGTTCTGTTAGGGTTGAGACCAGTGTGTGAAGACAGAAGGTCAAGTTCACCCTTCAGAGGGTCTCCATTTCTTCAATGGTAACTTTTGTTCATACTTATAGCACAAACATTACATTATCCATCATTAAACGACTGTGTTAACTGGCAGCATATTAGTCAGGTCACATGACAACAGTAGCCTGAAACAATGTCTGAGTAGCTGATTGGCTGATAGGTAAAATTGTTTGACTCACCCACATCACTAACATCTACGCAGCAATGAAGTGCTGATTCTTTCACTGTTCTCACTCTTTATGTCCTCTGTCTTGCTGATCCCATCAATGCACTTGCTGTCACAGACCCCAGACCCCAACCCTGAACAGACCCCAACCTTGAGTGAGTGACAAAGTCAAGCATCACTTTACAGTTTAAGGCTTCTGTATTACTTTATTCAGTTATACTGTTTGTACAACAAATTCCTAATATGCAGGATTATGTTTTTAACAGTTCAGAGTCACTATTTTCTGTTCACATGCACACAACAGTCTGCTGCAGATCAGAAATGTTTGCCAATGTATATGCACTGCTAAAACACCTTCACACCTCACTCGTTTGGAGCATTTGTTTGGCAACCTGTCCTCTTTTCTTCCTATAGCTCAGTTTGTTTAGGCCTTTATGAACACGGCAACTGCACTTGGATCTGAACCAAAACAATTGGTCGATGGAAAATTTACTTTTGAGGGGATCGCTTGCAGTGAGAAAGCAATTTAACCCAATGAGAAAACAATTTCCTTGCACTTGACTTGTATTAATGTATTAATACATTAATATATTCATGTATTAATACTTTTTGGTCCGTTTGGAAATGTGTCTGTTGCCTTGTAAAAAAAAAAAACCGAACCACGAAGAAAGTGCGACATTTTATCAATTTCTGTCCCTGCTTCAAAACAAAACAAATGATCTACAGGTCTGAAAATGGCCTGAGTTTAATAAGCAGCCACAGAGGAATATGTCTGCTGTTACAATGACAACAATACGATGGTACCCTGTTACCCGCTCCAGTCTGCGACCTTACGCTCTTTTCCCTCAGCAGTGTGTCTATAGCCTGAAACACTTAATCTGTAGGCAGAGGAGCTAAATGTTACACCTAACAGATGGTGTAGAGCATCAAAATCTGTCATTTTAGATCAGAGGCTGTGAAATTAACCAAACAGCATAACTGAAGATGCAGGAGAACATCGACTGGTCTACAGAAGCTGGTTTTCTGCAGAGATGTGCAGATGGTCAGGTCAGAATTTGGCATAAACTGTGTGAAAACATGGAGCCATTCAGCATTGTGTGAGAGCTGATGAGGGTTGTTTCCTGCCGGAAAACACAGAGCTGAGAGTTGACTAAATGAACATGAAGATGACATCAGCTCAGCGCTGTGGCCCCTGCGCTTTGTAGATCAGTTCAGTAAATATACTGCAGAAATAAGAGAGGCATAAAATATACAGTTCATACAGTATAAAAAGCTATACATCTATGGAATGTTCCCATAAAAAATGAAAACAACGTGTGTGTGTGTGAAAGAGAGAGGACATGACAAAGAGTGTGTGTGGGTTTTGGCTGTATGTGTTCACTGGGGGGGAAATACACACTTTGGCTGCTGTAGCAGATTTTCTGCTATTATTTATCTTTCTCTTCACATTCCTGCCAAAAGAATATGTGCAAAAATCAAGCATAACACTTTTCTATTCACTCACACATTTGAGAGAAAAATCTGCACAGTTTTAATTCTCAAAAGACACCTTAATGTGAAAGAAAGAACAGAATGATTGTGAGAAGTGGAGATGAAGACAAGAGACTACGATATGAGAAAAAGACAAGTATTTATTTAACAAAACACTTTTTAAATTAAACTTCTGTAGTTCATGGCAAACTGTTTCATGTCTGAATTTTATTTGCACTGAACCAAAGACAAAAACTTGAACTGAAAACTGTCTCTGCTGTTGGTCTTCAGTCGACTGTTTCCTGCAGGAAACGCAAATCCTGTGTGGTTCTAACAGTCACAGTCCAGCTGTACTGTCTCTTTCTCTTATCAACTCTGCATCATTTTGTTTCTTTATATATATTCTGATTGTTTACACAAGTGGTGCATATAAAGACATTAGATTTGGATGATTATTCTTCGGTCCAGGATGATCATTCATCTGTTCGAGATGATCATTCTTCAGTCCAGGATTCTCTTTGAAATAAGGTGAGATGCTTTGTCACAGAGCTAATTGCAGGTCAGACACACTGAGGTATGCTGGGATTGATGGTTGTGCCCAGTGGCGTAACAGTGATATACAGAAATAAAAAGTCTTTTCCTCAAGCTTGATCCTCAGTGCATCAGAAACACTCCACACAGGTATGTAAACAAACACATCGAATGTGACAGAGACTCTAGTTGTGTGCAGTTTGTGTGATGGAGAGATGGAAAAACATGCACTTCACTGTAGTCCATGTGAGGTCTTATGTTACTATAATAAACTAAAGCTGGAAGCAGTTTTGTGTAGACTTTGTTTCTGACCTTTCTTCAGGTTCATTTCCAGAAGTAAATTTTAGAACAAGACTTTGTTCATACAGCACCCAGTTCTGATTTATTTCCTGCATCCAATCTTGTGGAAAAATCGGATTTGTGCTGCCTGTCTAAACAAATCCTGTGGGTAGAGCTCAAAGTGCAAGCATGTGTCTTATTTTAAAATCTGTGGGGCAGATGCAGTATTGGAACAGATGTTGTGTGTGTTTTATTTCTTGTCACTTTTTTAGAAATTTAGATTCAAACTTTGTTTTTGTCAAGAAATCGTATGTAAATGCCTCGCTTGGCATTTATCAGCTAGTGTTTTGTTCTGTTCTCACAAAGTAAACTGGCTTTAGATCAGCTTTCAAATATCCTAACCCTAAGCTTTCACCAAATATCTAATGACTGAATCCAAGTCTTATTTCTTGGTGAAACTATAAAAGGTTGTAAAACAATTTTAAACAGTTCATTCATGTTTTTCCATCTCTCCATCACACAAACTGCACACAACTAGAATCTCTTTCACATTCGATCCCAGTTTCACAGACGGAGGGCTTCTGTATCCAGGCTGCCATGTTACTCAGTAGATTAAAACTGACTGTTCCTCCCTGGCAGTGTGTCAGTACCCACCAGTTTACAAGCACATTAAAAATCTAAAACCTTAGGTAAAAGCTCATTTCTGCTGTTATGTTAATACAATGAAATACAACTGAGCACAAAATAAAGCAATATCACCCCACAAAAACAGAGACATCCAGTGAATTTACTGTGCTGTTAATGTGCAAGATAGCATCAAGAGTTCTGTTTAACAGATGTAAAATGTTGATCTTGAAGTTTTTCTCATTTGGTTTAGCAGTAATGTTCAGTTAGCGCACATAAATCTAGACAAACTGGGCAGCCTGTTGACAACAAAAGTTTTGTCCAAATGCAAAGATCTTTCTTAAGTGCAGGCAGCATGATTATGGCAGATTGTAAAGCAGCATTCTATGTATCCTTTCTGTATGCATTTCTACAAGCTCAGAATATTTCATCTAAGATGGCGGCAAGATGGAATGAAATGTCACTTAAAAATATACTTGTAATTTATTCAGTACAACAAAGTAAAAATTAATCTTGATCTTAGTTTAAATGATGATTTCACACAATATTTGTGTGTCCTATATGTTTTTATGTTACAGTATCATGTTTTGAAGCAGTAGTCTTATTCCAATATTGCGAGCTGAATCTCTCTGAGCAGTGCTGTTTTTGTAGTCCCCAGAGATAATGCTTATGTAGAGGTTTCTAAATAGGTAACTTTTAGTTACCAGTTCCCATTTCAGTTACTAGTTCCATTTAAGATAAAATGTTATGTAACAGAGTCTATGTTAAATCAGTACTTAGTATCTAATTCTAAACGTTTCAAACAGTACTATACAGCATGGCATACAAATACACTTCATTGTTTTATTTTGCCCTCAAAAATGTAAACTTATATGTAAAAATGTCCAAATAAATAATGCGTGATTAGATGTTCTGAACTGATGTTATTTCTTGTGTCTTCACAGATTCACACAGCGTGCTGTGATTGTATACTGCACTGTGATAAATAGTAAGTAGGTCATTGGAGTATTCCATCAATAATGAAAACACATTAACTGTGCACAGTATACAGTATGCATACTTCAAAAACAGCATGAGTTGTGCGATGTGCCATTCTTAACATAAATCTCAAGACCTCACAGCACAGCTGATACCTTCATAGCAGGCCATCAGAATGCCTGAGAGGAAATCTGTGCTCTGCGTGACCTGATTATTTCCTTCAAATATTTCAAACCTGCAGTTTTCTGTGTTTATTTAATGAATTTTATATTTATTTCAGTATGTTTAGAATGATTTATTCATTTATTTCATTCATTTATTTATTCATTTAATTTCTCATTGCGGTTATGGGGGAGGTGTTATGATGGGATGTGTTAGGGGTTGTGTCTCTGATTGTCTCTCAAATGTGTGTGTGTGGGCACTGAGTACTCTTTCATCAGTCTCTGTGTCATCAGCCAGTCATACAATATGTCACATGTTGATCTGTTTCAAGACATCCTGAGAAAAAGGAAACGGATGAATTGATCAGTGCTGGTTTATTAAGTAGTACCATTAATCTTATCTAGTCTCACGCTTTCATTCTCTCTAATGACATTAAACCAGCGTAAGCGTTGCATAGTGCATTCAAAGTTTAAAGATTTAAGAGCTAATGTAAGTATTATTTCTATATATTTGTATTGTAAATATTGGTCATGTCATACTTTTTAGTATTTACTATTCATGAATTAAAGTGTTAGGGGTTTTGACGAAACGACCATTTTTCACCCACTTTCTGAAATAATTAAGCTAATTAAACTTTTCAACCTGTTGTTTAGCAGTTTAGCTTCAGTAAATGTTGATTTTTGGGCTAGATAGAAAGTTTTGAGTTCTGAGAGTTACAGTATGTTTTCATAAGACAATAGTACAACAACTCAATAGCTCAATGAGAGAGTGATTCCTCATGAACCCCTTTAACCTCACTGCTGTGTGATTGCATTTATACATGATTACCTTTATCAGCTGCAGTCTCTTCACCTCCTATTGTCTAAACGTGTGTGTGTGTGTTAGAGCAGATGAAAGCCATCAGAGTGTGTGTGTGTGTGTGTGTTGATTTACAGAGCTAGATCCTGCTTGTGGACATACATTTCCATGTCTTTAAATGTCTGGTTTATCTGGCAAGTCCAGTTCATTATATCCACATCGATTGATCTGCTCGCACTGTTTTCCCTCAACACACACAGGATCAGTTAGCAAGTTTTTCTATTCTAGATCCTGTACGAATATTTCTGTGTCTAATTTTTTTAAATATTTAAAGGTCTTCACTAAAATAACAACTTGACTAAAATAACAAATTCTGTTGATTTGTGGTTCTCTCTGTCCCTCGAACTCTGGGTGTGTGAATGGCTCTCTGGTCTAAACTACAGCTGAACTCCTGTCTTTTGATTTGCACCCTGGGCTGGGTTCACAGTCCTGCACCACAGGCCTGAGAATGCCACAGCACATGCCTGTCTGACTGTCAGATTCATCAGCACGTGTCACCATGGAAATTTTTATGTTAATATGTTCACAGTTTTTCAGGGGGACAAGAGAGAGAGAGAGATTTAAAAATCAGCCCCTCTACAGACAAATAATTCTAATATATAAAACAATGACTTTATCCATTAACCCCTTTAAAAGACTGTTTGAGCGTTAAGGCTTGAATTAGGTTATGTTTAGGGTTAGGCACTTAGTTGTGATGATTAAGGTTAGAGTAAGGGTATAGAGATTGCAATGTGTCAATGAATGTCCTCACAAAGACAGCTGTATATAAATGTGTTTTATGCAGTATTGATATGTATTATGTTAAGCCTGTCTCTCTCTGCATGACTCAACATTGTTGTTATTCTGTCTGTGTGCTCAGCCTCGCCTCATTAGAAACACCTTCAGATGTTGCTCTGCCCTTTCTTTCTTTCTGTCTGTCTGTCTGTCTCACATTCAGACTGAAAGCAGCTTTTGTGGAAAGATAAACGCAGAGCATTAATAAACTTCACACACGTTTTTCATTCCCTCAGGTTCAGCATGGCTGGAATTCTCCTGTTGACCTGGTTCCTATTGTGTTTTTAATTGATAACATTTTAGCTTTTTTATTTTTAATTGATAACATTTTAGTTTTTTTTTTAAACTGGTTTATATCTTGTTCAAGTTTTATTCATGCGGCTCCAGTTTATTATTTGTTATTAGTATTTGTGTATTTTTAATAGTGAGTTTGGAGCTTTAGCCTTTTTATTTTTTTTTTCTGTTTTGTATTTTTGTCTGTGTTTGTCTTTCTCTGAGGCGCTCATCTGATTAATGTCAGAGTAGCTCCACAATTTTAACATAAATAAATACTTTTTGTTTTATTGTTAAATTTTTCGTAGTATCAAGAAGTATCTATGCATGTCATTGCAATTTAATAAGATCCTATAATATCTCATATAGACTGTATATGTGTACTTCTGTACTGTTGTGATGTGGTTTTACACATTTCAAAGTTCATTATTTTTATTGCTGACTAGTCAGATAACAACACGCCACCCCTTCATCTTGATCCATTAAGAACAGCACGATACAACAGTGCAGCGTCCAATGAGAAACAGACAACAGGATAGACAAGCTTTAAGAGATTTGTTGGTGCATTTGTGTGTGTGTCTTTCTGTTTCTCTTCTCCGCTCTGCAGTGTACTTTTGCCAGTCTGGGGAAGTTTCTCAGTGTGCTACCTTCAGAAGTGCACATTAGTCCCCTAATTAAAATTCTTTATGGTTTGGGTGGCACAGACACCAGGCATGTGCCATGCCAAACCTTGTTTCTACATGACACTCTCTGCTGTGCCTTGCCACACTTCACCATGTGACAGTATGCCAACCTCTACATCTGAAGCCAGATTTACACCAAACTGTATCACAGCACAAGCTCTTAAATTCTCTGCAATTCTCACTGTGCATGGAGTGCTTTTATAAAGCTACTGCTAATTAGGTTACAGGTGTCTTTGTGTGTGTTATTCTACTCTCTCTACATCTACAAAATGATGGATGCTCCAATTATTTTCTATAAATGAATACATGTATTGTACATTGTAAAAGTGACTCTGAATTCAGCAGAGTCACTTTGGCTGTAACAGTATATAGGGGGTCAGCCCTAGACTCAGGTCAGAGATCTGTGTAGTTTTGACTAATGCGATGGTGTCTGAGGGAAGGAAGGATTCTCAGAGAGATAAAAGAGGCCGTCGTGGTTAGTTAAATTATATTGAAATCCTCTTTCCAAACACTCAGAACCTTTAACGTCTAGTTACCTACCTGCAGTGGAAAACAGACAAAACCTGACCGTGTTTCAGACTCTGACTTTGACCATCCAGTCAAACCCAAGACATTTGTTATCTGTAGTCCTCCTTTCCAAATGACAGGTTCTGTGAGGACAATGCAAATCCTTCTGGTGTGATCTCTGCTTATGATGTTCTGTGAACTCGAGGGTTACTGGGAGAATCTGTTTTTCAGTCTTCTTAAGAACCCCACTAACTGTTCTCTCCAGCTCTAAATCATAGCACATTTCTCTGTAATTGCAATTAACACAAAACATCAAGCCTAGGACCATTGAGAGAGAGACAATGCTAAATCACATTTGGCTAACTCATCTACAAGCTGTTTCCTCACTGGACCCTTAAGCTGTTCCCAGAGCAGCCAGATGAGAGCTGCCCCAGAGACTAGTGGGTGGTCCACCTTTTTTTAATTCAAAACAAAGCTAATGCATTTCTGTGAGTGTGTGTTCCTCTTGGATGGATGTCAGAAAGATGCAAATTTACCATATACTTACATAGCTAATGTGCATTAATATGCATTTTTATCCATGCCATCTATTTTGGAGCAGGTGTTGTAAAATACTGCACACTGATATACAGCTGTCTCAAATATACCATTATCCACCCGTGTGTGTGAGAGTGTAGTAGTCTGCAGATGACGTCAGCAGGTTAAAGATGATTGATGAGGAACTGAACCAATAGCGTGTGTGTGAACGACAGCCACAGAGAACAGAGTGCAGGGTACAGTGTTCAGAGATCTGCTTAAACAAGTGTGCTGTTCTCATAACTGAATAAACACCTTCTGTTTAATCCCAGACTACACACGAAAACCTGAGGGTGAGACATTGAACGGTCACTAAGTTATTACACACACACACACACACTGAGGAGCTGAGGAAAAGAAATATACCCCCTATATACTGTATACTGTCCACACACACACACACAGAGCTGAGGAAAAGAAATATACCCCCTATATACTGTATACTGTCCCACACACACAGAGCTGAGGAAAAGAAATATACCCCCTATATACTGTATACTGTCCCACACACACAGAGCTGAGGAAAAGAAATATACCCCCTATATACTGTATACTGTCCCACACACACAGAGCTGAGGAAAAGAAATATACCCCTATATACTGTATACTGTCCCACACACACACACACACACACAGAGCTGAGGAAAAGAAATATACCCCCCTATATACTGTATACTGTCCCACACACACACAGAGCTGAGGAAAAGAATATACTCCTATTACTGTTACTGTCCACAAAGCTGAGGAATATACACACACACACAGAGCTGAGGAAAAGAAATATACCCCCTATATACTGTATACTGTCCCACACACACACACACACACACAGAGCTGAGGAAAAGAAATATACCCCCTATATACTGTATACTGTCCCACACACACACACACACAGAGCTGAGGAAAAGAAATATACCCCCTATATACTGTATACTGTCCCACACACACAGAGCTGAGGAAAAGAAATATACCCCCTATATACTGTATACTGTCCCACACACACAGAGCTGAGGAAAAGAAATATACCCCCTATATACTGTATACTGTCCCACACACACACACACACACACACAGAGAGCTGAGGAAAAGAAATATACCCCCTATATACTGTATACTGTCCCACACACACACACACACACAGAGCTGAGGAAAAGAAATATACCCCCTATATACTGTATACTGTCCCACACACACAGAGCTGAGGAAAAGAAATATACCCCCTATATACTGTATACTGTCCCACACACACACACACACACAGAGAGCTGAGGAAAAGAAATATACCCCCTATATACTGTATGACAGAGCTGAGGAAAGAACTATACTGTCCCACACACACACACACACACACAGAGAGCTGAGGAAAAGAAATATACCCCCTATATACTGTATACTGTCCCACACACACACAGAGCTGAGGAAAAGAAATATACCCCCTATATACTGTATACTGTCCCACACACACAGAGCTGAGGAAAAGAAATATACCCCCTATATACTGTATACTGTCCCACACACACAGAGCTGAGGAAAAGAAATATACCCCCTATATACTGTATACTGTCCCACACACACACACACACACACACACACAGAGCTGAGGAAAAGAAATATTACAAAACACACACAAAAAACCCCCTATATACTGTATACTGTCCCACACACACACACACACACAGAGCTGAGGAAAAGAAATATACCCCCTATATACTGTATACTGTCCCACACACACACACAGAGCTGAGGAAAAGAAATATACCCCCTATATACTGTATACTGTCCCACACACACACACACACACACAGAGAGCTGAGGAAAAGAAATATACCCCCTATATACTGTATACTGTCCCACACACACACACACACACAGAGCTGAGGAAAAGAAATATACCCCCTATATACTGTATACTGTCCCACACACACAGAGCTGAGGAAAAGAAATATACCCCCTATATACTGTATACTGTCCCAAAAAATGAGGAAAAGAAATATACCCCTATATACACACACACACACAGAGCTGAGGAAAAGAAATATACCCCCTATATACTGTATACTGTCCCACACACACACAGACTAGGAAAAGAAATATACCCCCTATATACTGTATACACACACAGAGAGCTGAGGAAAAGAAATATACCCCCTATATACTGTATACTGTCCACACACACACACACACACACAGAGCTGAGGAAAAGAAATATACCCCCTATATACTGTATACTGTCCCACACACACACACACAGAGCTGAGGAAAAGAAATATACCCCCTATATACTGTATACTGTCCCACACACACACACACACAGAGCTGAGGAAAAGAAATATACCCCCTATATACTGTATACTGTCCCACACACACAGAGCTGAGGAAAAGAAATATACCCCCTATATACTGTATACTGTCCACACACACACACAGAGCTGAGGAAAAGAAATATACCCCCTATATACTGTATACTGTCCCACACACACACACACACACAGAGCTGAGGAAAAGAAATATACCCCCTATATACTGTATACTGTCCCACACACACACAGAGCTGAGGAAAAGAAATATACCCCCTATATACTGTATACTCTCCCACACACACACACACACACAGAGCTGAGGAAAAGGAATATACCCCCTATAAACTGTATACTGTCCCACACACACACACACACAGAGAGCTGAGGAAAAGAAATATACCCCCTATAAACTGTATACTGTCCCACACACACACACACACAGAGCTGAGGAAAAGAAATATACCCCCTATAAACTGTATACTGTCCCACACACACACAGAGCTGAGGAAAAGAAATATACCCCCTATATACTGTATACTGTCCCACACACACACACACACACAGAGAGCTGAGGAAAAGAAATATACCCCCTATATACTGTATACTGTCCCACACACACAGAGCTGAGGAAAAGAAATATACCCCCTATATACTGTATACTGTCCCACACACACACACAGAGCTGAGGAAAAGAAATATACCCCCTATAAACTGTATACTGTCCCACACACACACAGAGCTGAGGAAAAGAAATATACCCCCTATATACTGTATACTGTCCCAAATAAACCTATATTTTACACACACACAGAGCTGAGGAAAAGAAATATACCCCCTATATACTGTATACTGTCCCACACACACACACACACAGAGAGCTGAGGAAAAGAAATATACCCCCTATATACTGTATACTGTCCCACACACACAGAGCTGAGGAAAAGAAATATACCCCCTATAAACTGTATATTGTCCCACACACAGAGCTAAGGAAAAGAAATATACCCCCTATAAACTGTATACTGTCCCACACACACACACACAGAGCTGAGGAAAAGAAATATACCCCCTATATACTGTATACTGTCCCACACACACACACACACAGAGCTGAGGAAAAGAAATATACCCCCTATATACTGTATACACACACAACTGAGGAAAAGAAATTACCCTATATAATACTCACACACACAGAGCTGAGGAAAAGAAATATACCCCCTATATACTGTATACTGTCCACACACACACACACACACACAGAGAGCTGAGGAAAAGAAATATACCCCCCTATATACTGTATACTGTCCCACACACACAGAGCTAAGGAAAAGAAATATACCCCCTATATACTGTATACTGTCCCACACACACAGAGCTGAGGAAAAGAAATATACCCCCTATATACTGTATACTGTCCCACACACACACACACACACAGAGCTGAGGAAAAGAAATATACCCCCTATATACTGTATACTGTCCCACACACACAGAGCTGAGGAAAAGAAATATACCCCCTATATACTGTATACTGTCCCACACACACACACAAAGAGCTGAGGAAAAGAAATATACCCCCCTATATACTGTATACTGTCCCACACACACACACAGAGCTGAGTAGAATGTATACTGTCCCACACACACACACGAGAGCTGAGGAAAAGAAATTACCCCTATATACCACACACACGAGCTGAGGAAAAGAAATATACCCCCTATATACTGTATACTGTCCCAAAACACACCACACACACAGAGGAAAAAGAGCTGAGGAAAAGAAATATACCCCCTATATACTGTATACTGTCCCCACACACACACACAGAGAGCTGAGGAAAAGAAATATACCCCCTATATACTGTATACTGTCCCACACACACAGAGCTGAGGAAAAGAAATATACCCCCTATATACTGTAATACTGTCCCACACACACACACACACACAGAGCTGAGGAAAAGAAATATACCCCCTATATACTCCCCAGAGCTGAGGAAAGAACCCTTATACTCTACCCACACACACACACACAGAGAGAGCTGAGGAAAAGAAATATACCCCCTATATACTGTATACTGTCCCACACACACACAGAGCTGAGGAAAAGAAATATACCCCCTATATACTGTATACTGTCCCACACACACAGAGCTGAGGAAAAGAAATATACCCCCTATATACTGTATACTGTCCACACACACACACACACACACAGAGAGCTGAGGAAAAGAAATATACCCCCTATATACTGTATACTGTCACAACACACAGAGCTGAGGAAAAGAAATATACCCCTATATATACTGTCCCACACACACAGAGCTGAGGAAAAGAAATATACCCCCTATATACTGTATACTGTCCCACACACACACACACACACACAGAGAGCTGAGGAAAAGAAATATACCCCCTATATACTGTATACTGTCCCACACACACACAGAGAGCTGAGGAAAAGAAATATACCCCCTATATACTGTATACTGTCCCACACACACACACACACAGAGAGAGCTGAGGAAAAGAAATATACCCCCTATATACTGTATACTGTCCCACACACACACAGAGCTGAGGAAAAGAAATATACCCCCTATATACTGTATACTGTCCCACACACACACACACACACTTTGGACCTCTGTGTGACTTTAGGAATATAAAGACAACAGAGTTCCAGTTCAGCAAACACATTCATTTAGCAGATAACAAAAACAAGCAAGTGTTCTTACAGGATCAACAGAGAAACACTGAGGAGCTGCAGTGTTTGGTGCTTCATCTGATGCTGAGTCCTGATTCAATCTCTGTCTGTTAGTCTGTTAAACACAGACAAAACAAACAGACAAGAGAAGCATGTTCAGCACAACAACAACATCATGAGCCTTCACTTTCAACCTTTCTGACATCTATTAATGACAGCGTGTCTTTAAAAGCTTTTCTGTACCTGTTTTCTGGTTCCAGGAGGGCCAAGTGTCTGGCCAGTGTCTTTAGCCTTGAAGTTATCATTATGAATCCAGACCTGTGGCTTTGAAAAATTCTCTATTGCAAAACAATGTGAAAGTTGATTGCTAAATATTACAGTCGAGAATGTATGATAATCTACTGAATAATTCAAGGCCAAACACGTGTCTGTCGTGAGAATTTAAAAACACATTGCTTCACACCAGCTTTATAAGCGACACCAGAGAAGAGTGTGTTAGCCAGGTGAGACACACACACAGATTTCTGTAAATGAAACAGTTTCATTAGTAAAGTCAGTCCTGCCATGAATATTTTAATGGATGATTGTTGCCTCCAGTGAGTTTGAATGTGTTAGCTTCCGTTTGCTTCTTCAGTCTGAAAATTCAAATCATTTCACAATTATAAATGATTGGCAGGACTTTTGAACAGTGTTAAATGTTAAAACTTGTCTTTACACTTACAGTTACTCTCGCCTGACTCTTTGAAAGCAAACAGCAGGTTTAATCACCTGCACAAACCTCATTAGGTTACAGTTGTTTCATTGAAGAAAATGAAACCAAAAATGTTTCACAAAACAGAACAAAGGTTGTATTATACCCCCCATTATTTGGGGATTTGGTACATCTTTCTTTCAATGCTCTATTTTCTAAGGGTTTTTGTGTATTTGATTAATTTTTCTAATGTGCATAGCATTGCGCATTCATTTGATTCATTTGTCTCTTCAGTGCTTCTCCATTACAGAAACAAAAGCCTCAGAAATGCTGTTTTCATTCATGGCTGTTCCTCTGGAGACTGAATGTGTCTTAAACCCCCTGCTGTATTCTTTGAAGATAATGTACCATTAGACTCATATACCATTGACAATCACCTGTGTCCATCTCTCCACTTTATATCTTTTGTTGATATGAGTTGAAAGAGAGGTTGGGAATTATTAAAATTCATTTCTTGTCACCAGCTTTTTCAGGACCATATTACCAAATTCTGTTCACACAGACGCACAACAAAAGAAACTGAATTAGAACCTTGTGTTGCCATGGAGCCACAGAGCTGTGTTCACATTTTCAGTTCTCTCTCTCTTTCTGCCTTCTTTCTCTATGTCAGTGATATGTTGATCATTGAAAGCATGAGAAAATTAGTAAAACAGAGCAGAAGTTTCTAGATATAAGTTTGAAATCAGTGCGATTCAGGATCCATAGTCAGTGACACAACATCAGTGTGTTATAAGAACAGCAGACATTGCGCTACATTATTAGCAGTGATGTCCTTGGATCACAACAGGAAGGTCTCTATAGTTTGTCTTTACTCAGCAGCTAATTATTAACCATACAAAACACAATGTGGCACAAACCAGGTTTAGGGGCAGTTGTAGTCTACTGGTTTGAGAGTTGGACTTGTACCCAGAAGGTTGCTGGTTAAATTCCCTATGTTGCCAGTAACAACTAAAGTGCCCTTAAATAAGGCAACTCTCAATTGCTGTGCGGGTGCTGCGCTGCTGCCTGCTGCTCCAGTTGTGCGCGTGCGTGCGTGCGTGTGTGTGTGCGTGCGTGTGCGTGTGTGTTTTTTACCTCAGATAGATGAGTTAATGGTTTTCAAGGATGAGGGCCTGAATAAATGCATATTTAAAATAATGTAGGTTATTCTCACAGCAGATCTGACAGCCATTTTAAATCTGATTGTAGTTCTGCTCTGACACATGCACCTCCACCTGCTGATAACACGAAACATGAGAACCTGATCTTTCAAATGCTTGGAAGGTCAGAACCTGATTTTTCAGTGAGCTATTTCTGTTAGTTTTAAACAAGTTTCTTCAGTAGTTTTGCCCTTTTGTCAAAGTTACAGAGTAAATCAGTAAAGAGTGTGTAAGTGTGAGATTTAAGAGAGATCCAGAGACATTGATATAAGCCATTGTTTCAACCTGTCCTCCAATCCATACAACCATACAGGTTGTATGCATATAACCATAACCATACACTTCCCTGAAATACAACCCATATGAGTGTTTACTAAATTAGCGCCTGTACAGACAGCAGGATACCACAGCAACTTTCACCTTAATCCAATAATGTAACCGCAGAAATCGAAGCTTATTTCTCAGGAGGCTAGGGTTAGTGGAAGTCCAGGTTAAACAGTCATCAACATGAAATTCTCTAACGCAGTAAACAGTGTATCGCTCTGTGTGTTTCTGAAGCTTTAAAAACTCACATCATTAAATATCTGTTATGATCCAAAATATCTGTTGTTGTTTTTTTACAGATTATTATTTACACACTTGCTCTCTGTTGTTCTCTGTCTTTTGGGTTTGTGTGAAACACTACTCTTGGTTTATGTGCTGTAGATATATGAGAAACAGGCCAGTAAACTGTAAGCAGTGAATCCTCTGTCTTCTGTCTTCTGTATGTTTTGGCTTTTCTCAATCTTTTCTCTCTGAGAGAAACAGTGTGAGGACTGAATGTCCTGAATGTTTGTACATGTGATATAGTCACTGTATTCACATATATTCAGTTCTCTGAACTGTGGAGAGGTTTAATAATAGCAGATAATTCATTTCTGTGTTTATCAGTGATAAACACAGAAATAAACATCTTAGAAATGATAAACATCTTAGAAATGATAAACATCTTAGAAATGTTGCTAAGATGTTCTGCGTGGCTTTTGTTGGGTGGTTGTTTAATGTTAAGGGCACTGGCTCTGTTCTCAGTAAGTATTGCTGTGGTGTTCCTGATTAATCTTACATGCTGATATATACTAATAGTGTAGTAGTAATAATAATAATACTAATAATAATCAGCAGAGTGATCACAGACACAGAATGCTTAATTTCCTCCCTGTATGTCTTTATACAGTGATATAAACAAGGCGGGCTTGATAAAATGACAACTCAAGATCCTTTTAAATATAAATACAGACTGTAATCTGGAGAGAAACAAGCAGCTGTTTATATTCAATATGTTCTCTTGACTCTCTAAACCATTCACGTCTACAGAAGCAGTTACTGTCAGACATGATAACAAGCTTTAACATGCCTGTAAGCGAGAGAGAGAGAGAGAGAGAGAGAGAGAGAGAGAGAGAGAGAGAGATCGTTGTGTGTGTGTGTTTTATCTATATGTGGGATATGTTCATAATCATGCACATAGATTTGGATTGCAAATTGGTTTTCTGAATTACATTTTTAATGGCTGATATTTTCTTCTAGACATCAGCTGTATAAGGCAACACCTTATATCTCTGCACAACAAGATATGTTTTAAAACTAGGTATTTACTCCACCTGCCTGCTGATAGTTTAGTATCACACACATCTGCTCAGCTTTAGAAATGAATATGTGAGTAATTGTGCATGTGCAAACTGGAACAAGAATATATAATGCTACAGTACAGAAAATCATGTCTGTTTACTCCTCCTCATGCCATTCAAACACAAAAGAAGAAATATCAAGGAATCTACTGGCCACTCTTTTCCATACCTTAAATTTCAATGTGAACTTGGCTGTCAACCTCTGAAATAACATGAAATGCATCATCAAAAGTTTCATAACAGTTGAATGTATATGGCAGTATATTCTGGTGTCTTGTAGAGTTCCTGAAGCACAGCTGTGGTACCGACCGGAACACTGAATATATCACAGCGGTGACAGTCTACACTAATGTCTACACTAACACAGATTCAAGTGTCGAGGGATTTGTCTTGTTTTCAGGAGGTGAATGTTTATTTTGGAGGGTCAGGGTTGAATCTGAGTCATTTAGAAATCTTTTATGCACGTGACTTCAGGCCACTGGGATTTTTAAAAACAGTGGAATAGCAGGTGCTTATTAAGCTTGAGGTAAAACTTCTGTTTTCATTCAAGCAGTGGGTGGTGAAAAAAAAGAGAAGATGCTGTAGCAGGCCGATCAGAGAGAAAATTTGCCCCAAATTTGACTGTCTTCTACTGATAGCTCTCTTTGTGCTTTTTTGCCATGAATCTTGTTGTTGGCACTTAAAGCTGTCATTTCGCTCCAGCTTTTTGCTTGAATTGATTGAGACTGTTTAATTCATTTGAGAAACTTTCTCAAAGCACATTTCCTCTAAAATGTCCCTTTATCACGAACATAAAGAGTGGCTGTGGCTATTGTTCTTCTTCTCATCCTCACACACAAACATCTATTCACTTCTGACAGCTGCATCTCCAGCTTCCTTTTAAAGATCTTTTCTCAAACACTATGCAGCAATATTTTGTGTTTTCGTTCTTAAGTGGAAAACAGTAATTGTTTCATGAAACATTTTCACATTTTAAATTAAACAATAAAAACACAAAGCTGAGTCTTGTCAGAAGAGAAATAAATTGTGTTCAGATATGAATTAAGAAACTGACTTCAATTAAACTTTAGATTTATATAATACAGTGAGAGGTTTTAATTTGCCAATATACTAAGAACAACAGTTTCAATAATGAACATAAATAAAAGCGTTTCTCTCCTCCCTGTTTCACACGAATCATGATTTATGATTTCATTTTCATTTACACTGCAGCTCTGACCCTTTAGGTTTGTTTTACTGAATGACGTAAGATTTACAAAGTTTGACGTGTGTCCTGATTTATTACTGGATTTGTGCCATTAGTCTCATGTGGAGTCTGTAGGTTTCCTGCGCCTCATACTCACAGAGCTCAACAGCGCCGCCTGGTGTTACACACAAACCACTTACATGAACTCAAAATTGACCCTATTTACTTCATAGTTCATCTTACTGAGCTTACATTTATCCGTGCACGTTTTCTAAAAACAATCAATTCCAGAGAATAACATCAAGTCCAGCTCTGCATTATTTTCTCCTTTATGATATTTGTCATACATCATATCAATACATCAGATTGATATATGATATTTCTGAATGACATCATGTTATGGAGGTTAGAAGAGTTGTGAGCACCAGACTAAAGGTCACGTCTATATTGACATATTTTCTTCACTAAACTACACATATGGAAACCTGTTACACGTGTATTCTGTACACTGATCCCTGCTGTTGTTTCTGTAGCGGGAGATCACAGAGATTCACTCTAGTCCATTCACTGACTGTCATATTACACACTAACACTGAAACCACTCTCCCAATCTGCCACACTCTCATCTGATTGGCTGGCTTTTTGAAGGGTTTGAAGGCAAACAAGATACTTTTGTGTGAAGTGGAGTTATGTTTGTGAAATGAAGAACACTTTCCCTGTTGTGATCATACACACATTTTCATCCAGCGTTGTCTCTGCACCTGTCTGCTGCCACATCATTATTCCATTTTTTTTTCACAGTGCTCTGTTATTGTGTTATAATCTGTTTCAAATGCCCCCAAAAGTACACACCAACTGTATGGTTGCTGTATATATTGTTTATACTATCTCTGCTTGTCTATGTGGGCAGTTCTACAGACCAGACATTATTCTCTATCATAGCTCTGGCTATGCAAGACAAAGGCAGTATTGTTATTGCTTACATTTAGAGTTTCTGAATAATCCAGAATAGATCTGCAGCAGAAATAGTGATGTTCAAATGTGACTGATCACAACAGAGCAACACAACTCTGAGGAATGGACATCATGGGCGGTTTGGTCTTAGTAAGCACAAGGACATTGAATTTCTTTCATGGCTGTTTTAAATGTGCATGAATCAGTCTCAGATCAAATGAGTAGCGGGGGCAGTTACTTACAAATAAAGTGGGAAGATCAGAATTCAGCCCCGTGTTCACAGCACAGGAAATATGATGGAATGTTTATTCCAGGGTCAGCAGTGGGTATTGTATTCTGAGCACAAGAACACAGACAAACCTCCACAGCAGGTCCTGATCAGCGAGATTTGGCAACCCCTCACCGGGAACAACATTCCCAATAACAGGTTGCCTGGTGACCATGTGCGAGTGACACACAGAATATACACCACAAATAAGACACAGAGAGGTTCATAGTGTTTTAATTATGGCTACCAGAGCTCTGATATACTGTACATCTCTTGTTTTAGTGCTTGACTCACACCCATAAATGAACTGACAAGTAACCACCCAGAATGTTATAGCAACATAACATAACAATCTCCTAACTACAACCAAAAACACCTTAGCAATCGCTTAGCAATTTCTTAGCAAAAATGTATTAAGTGTATGTTGTTTAAAATTAAATGTATGTTGTTTAAAAGATGTTTAGATATTTAACTGGAATCAAGGCAACATTTCTGAGTGAAAAAATGTGTGTGCAGTGTGCGTTATCTGTGACAGGACAGCAGTATTAATTTTCACCTCACAATTCTGAATATAAACTTCAGGTGGATTCTTCAGGCATCTCCACTTATTGACTCCAGGCAGCAGGTAATTCTGTCAAGCGTCAGTAATAGTGTGTAATGAGAGGAACAGACCCATGAAGGGAAGGTGAAGGTTAACCAATCAAAAATCTTTATTCCTTCTCAATCCTTATAAGTGAAGTGATCCATAAGAAAACATGTGACCCTATAAAAATCAATGTGTTCCAGAAAAATGTGTTCCAGCCACTGGCTGTGTTCTCAACACCAGCTTTATATTTACTGTGCTGTAATGTATGTACAGTGCCCACCATTAATAAACAACTACAATAACTCATCAACTTTATGCAATGACAAACATTACAAACAGTAATTGCTACACTGATATCGCATGATGTCATTACATTGCATGTTTGTTTCAGATGATGTCCAGTTTTCATCTTGTTTTCCATTTTAAATCTAATTTGTCAGTTTAATCTCAGAAGGCCTGTAGAAGCTGCAGGAACTCGTCTCAGTTGCTTGGCTGGTGCAGTTTGTTTTGTAGTCATCATCTGAGCTGTAAATACATGTGTTTGATCACTCAGGAGCTGCCGATGGATGATGTCATAATACACCGTTTTAAATGGAGCAGAGAGGGGAAAAAATATTATTTCAAATGCCTCTAAAACAACGGTGAAATGAATGGTGGTTCTTCAGACATTAATCTTCACATTGAAGACATTGAAGCATACCACTCTTATATCAACACTTAACAATCTCAAAGACATCCACTGAGGCCAAGTTAACATCAGCTCCCAGCAATTATAGGGGGTCCTAATTGCTCGGCCCTGCATGTATCTGAGATGATACCCCCATCCTGAATCTCTCTGGACTACCAATATCAGATGCCCTGATCAACCTGTCATCATCCCTTCCCCCTCCATCCCCTCCTTATACATCTCTACCTTTCATACAATAAAGATAACTCTTTAAATGTCCATCAAAGTATCTTTCTCCCCCTCTCTCTCTCTCTCTCTCTCTCTCTCTCTCTCTGTCTGTCTAAAAATGACTGTGTGAAGATCTGATGGTTTGTAAGAACTCGTGTGCATTTCAGTTTGTTTCACCCTGAGTGAGTTAAGTGCTGCCCAACCTCAGGCTGTCAGTCTCCAATCGAGCATGATGACCGATGTCTGAGACAGTTTTTACATCTACCACAAAAAATCTCCAAATTAACATTCAAATCACCCACTGTTCACTCACACACATACACACCCAAACACAAATGAAGGCATTCTGATTGACTACAGGCATATAGTCACCAAATCATGTATAAAATGATCCTTTAACTGTGATTTCATCACAGAGTCAAGCAAACGTTTATTTCCTCAGCTAAACACATCGAGATTTGATTCCTGAGTAATGGGATAAAACAGGACTAAATAATATCAAGGAATAGTCAGGTCTGCTGAGCCCTGCCTACACAAACAGCATCTTTGTATTTTTATAGACATATATAGATATTTTACATAAATGAAGGAGAATGAGAGGAAAGAAGTGAACAGGATCAAGTGATGCACGTTTGATTGGATGAGTAACATTATACATGAACAGCAGAAGAGAGAGAAGCTTTGTCATATCTATTTCCCTCTTTTTATTAAAAGGACTAACATTGTCACCATGGTAACAAATGATGGTAACAAGAACACAAAGACATGGTTTCACAGACACCTTATAGATTAAGCAAGGAGACCTGAAAACAGACCTACATTTGTGACGTCAAATATGTGACAGTGTCTTCATAACTATAATGAAATATGTCTCCTAGGTTTTTTTTCTGTTTAAAAGGCTTGAATAAGCCAAAGTGTTTATTTCTGTAAATTGGCTGAAGGTTTAGGGGTGGAGTGCTGTATGAGATGTCCTCACAAATACGGTTAAACAAGCGTGTGTACTAGTTACATTTGGGCATTTAGTTATATAGTTAATCTGTCCTGATCAGTCTGATAACTGATCACAGTCCTTATTTACCTAGTTTAATTAAAGTTAAGCAATGAATTATTGTTTTAGTCTGGAGTAAGTAGAATGAATCCCTGTCTAAGAAAACGCCCCAGTTATCTTTTAATTTAGTTTGATTGCGGAACAGTCAGACAGTTTTAGGTTAGATTTCTTGTGTTCATCGTTTATATTAATATTTGCAGTACTGTCGCCCTGGTGTACGTGACATGTAAAACAAATACAATATATCGTTAAACTAAGCGTGTGCTGCATTCACGTTTGTTTTAGTTTTAACTGCGGAGTTTTATGTCCTCCGTTGGTAATTACGCCCATAATGCATCTCGTTTATATTTGTTGGACACCAGATGACGCTGTTGTCCATAGAAAACAAATTTAGGCGTCCAGAAAATTGCCCGACGGCCCGTTGAGCTGTTTTGAGTTTTCGTTTTAATTTGTGTATTATTAATAATAATATCTTAAATAGAATAAAATCTTCGCATAAATCATTACGTCAATCGATGCATAACTAGAGGTTTACAGAAATTTCCTAATGGTCTTTTGAGCTGTTTGCGTTTTCACCAGAGGTCATTTGAGTCTAGTTACACACTTATCCTGCCTTTAAACCATGAAGTATTCACACCACGCCTCGTATTAATTATTTTCATACGTGTAACCGGTTGATTTTCGGTCAGGCGTGCCCGGGTCATGCCGGCGGGGGTCTTATGTAAGAGGAGCGCGCGCGGCGGAGCGTCATTCGCCGGCGGCGCGAGAGCGACAGACTGTAGCGGAGCGAGCGGGTCTGTGTCGCGTCGCGTCGCGTCAGATCATGCGTTTGTGCTGAGAGCGAGCCTCTTATTCATCATAATCATCGAGTCAGGAAGCGGAAGAGGGTCGAAACATTGAGATCATTGATCGGTTATTGATCGTCATGCCGCCCGTGGAGAACGACGCGGGTCGCGAGCAGATCCGATCGCGGATCAAAGATCTGATCGAGTCCAGTCACGTGCTGGTGTTCAGTAAGAGCTTCTGCCCGTACTGCGTGAAGGTGAGTGGAGAACATCTGCCGTGGCCTGCTGCAACTAGTGTACTACTAGTTAGTAGAGCACTGGTTAGTAAAGGTTAGAGCAGTTGAATGTCTTCAGGGGTGTCCAGTCCCGCTCTCTGCAGTGCCCTGCAGAGTTTAACGCCAACCTAGGGAACGTTCTCTACACGTTTTCTCAAAGTTATTAAACATTCTTATGAACGTTTGTAAGCTTTATATATCGTACATATCAAAAAGTGTGTGTGTGTGTGTGTGTGTGTGTGTGTGTGTGTGTGTGTGTGTGTGTGTGTAAACATCCATATTGTTACAGAGTAATGTGTCTGGTTGTGTGGGAGCTGATGGATAACATCAGTAAAGTCACAACACTGTAGCATCTCACATAACTAGCGTGTTTTCTTGGCTTGCAGGTGAAGGACCTCTTTAAAGAACTGAACGTGAAGTGTAATGCTGTAGAACTGGACCTGATGGGTAAGACTGTCAATCAGCTGCATATCAAAAGCATTTACTCTCATTCTTCACATGAAATCAAGAACAGATATAGAATTTAACCCATTATAGGTTTTTACACTTTTAAAATTGAGTGAGGACAATGACTGAACTGTTTTCACTATTTTTGTGCATTTCCTCTGACTGGTTTTCTGTTAAATACGAAGTCCAGTGGTCTGCAGATGAGGTTCTCCTGATGTGTGAGGTTACTGATGTTAGATGAAGCCGAGCTCTCTGGACCTGTCTGCAGTATTTACACCTCAGTGAATGTTGCTTGAGGTTATGTCATGTTCATGTCGGAGGTTTTTGTTGAGCTGAAAGAGTTCATGTGTGTGTTCAGTGTTCTCTGAACGTCGTGCTGAACTCGGAAGTTAATGTTTAAAGCAGTAAAACGCAGACGTGTTCACTGTGACATGCTGAGTCACTCCCTCCAGTGTTACTAATGTCTCCGATCATCTTGTGTTTCCTGCTGTGCATCTGCAGACTGCTCCACCCACAGGCCCTCCATTCTCTGATTCTACACTCAGTAGATATTTATTGTATGAATCATTTAAAAAAAACAGTTGATGTTAAACACAATATTTAGTTTTTAAGTCAACCACAATCAAAGTTTGAAACTTTATATTTTATTTTTTTACATGGGGAAAAAATATCTGAAGATATAGCACAAACGTTATAACAGAAATCTGCTACAATAAAACTATACCATGCCTGGTCTTATTTTGTTAAAGTATCGCCTTTAACAGAGTCATGACATGAGGAGACAAATTTCTCTATCTTTTGACTTATAAGAGGTTATGATATCATTAATACATCCTGCAAGTTTCATAGGTCAGAATGGCCTCTTATCAATAACAAAAGCATTTATGTAATCATTCTCCACAAAAAAAGAATGCGAAATGACTGGATTTGTGACGTCACAAGGTAGATTTATTTTCATATGAGCTGCTCCAGAGCAAGATTACACCTACATCACAACATCGTTGCCTCACAGAGAAGTGAAACAGTCCTCACCTGACAGAACAACATCACAGCAACATCCTGTTTGTTTGGGATTCATCCACTATGACATCACACAACAGGCTGAAAAGAAACACTGGAGGAGCGAGTGGATCTGAAGGTCTTGTTACTCTCATGATGTGATTGTGACAGCAGTAAGATGCCAGTCAAATGCTGTGCTGTTACTGACTGATGAAATCTAACCTCTTTGCTAATTCATTGGCTAAGACATTAGCCAATCATACATGTGTGCAATTAAACCTGAAGGTTCTTAATGGGAACACCCAGATCTAACTTTGTTAATCACAGGACAAAACAGGCATCAATTACATAATTTCAAATGTTTTGGGCAAAAAAACCTTATTTATTAATTATGTATTGTAATATAATTACACCTCAGAGAACAAAATAAAAAAACATGTCATGACATAAAACATGACATAAAAAACATGTCATGACCTCTTTAAAACCATTGTGAAGATATGTGGAATATTTGCAATGTCATCCTGTTAAACTGATTGTTTAGTTCTGTCTGAGCACTCAGGGCCAAACATGAGTTTGAGCAGCTGGCGTGCGTGTCAGATCCAGACCTGATTAGATTCTCTGTCCTGGAGATCACCCTGTGTGGTGTGCATGTGTAATACAAGCTGTATGGGGTAGTTGATCAGATCTGATCTGTGTTTCAGAGGATGGATCCAACTACCAGGATCTTCTGCATGAGATGACAGGACAGAAAACCGTCCCCAACGTCTTCATCAACAAGAAACACATCGGAGGCTGTGACAGCACCCTGAAGGTATGGATATGTCTCTGTGGTTTCTCTGAATGGCCTCTGAACAGAGATTTTGTACAGATTATTTGAGTGAAGTCTGGGGCTAACTTTATAATAGTGTTACATGGGGTACCAATACTAGAAAAGAATAAACTATTTCACTTTACAATTTTCTCTCAGGTATTGTACAGAAGTCAGTTCTGACAACATTTCACTACTTTAAGTTATAAACCTGATTATATGTTATGTAATTATTGTGAGTTTACTGTGCAGACCCACTGAAAAATGAATTTAAAGCATTAGAAGTGACTTCACGCAGTGATGTATTCACACTGGTCACATAGCAACACTCACACAAACTGTGCTTGGGGCTTTTCATTTGTGTTGTCTGGTTCCTTGTACAGTTGAAAGTGTCTTAAAAACAATGAAGGACAAACAGAAGTTATTTTCTGTCATAATGACGTACAGGTGCTGCTGTAACTTGTGTTGATTGTGTTGAGCTGTTAGATTGTAATCATTTATTCACCCACTCGGGTCTTGACCTGCTCCTGTGTTTCAGCAGGACATTGATTCCTCTGAAATGTGCTGCTTCTTTCATGCAGCATTTTACTGATTCATGATTGTGGTGGTTCATTAAGGTGGTGATCATGTCTTCAGCAGTTTCTGTTGTTTCTTCCCTTTCAGAAGGTTTATGGGGGTTAAAGTCTGAAGCGGTGCTTTAATAAAACTTTTCAGAAACGTCCTGATGCTCCGTGTGTGGTTAAGAGATTGTTTGAAGCTTGTTCAGTTCAGAAGTCTACTGCAACTGACGTTCATGTTCTTTGTGTTTTTTTTAAGTAATGTTTGACAGCTGATTGGCATTTACATCGATTAATGTCTGTATCACATGACCTGTTCAGGACATACGTGCTGACGAGAAGCGACATACCTATACATTACAGACAGGGAAAATACTGCATTTTTCCAGATTAATCAAATTCACTCCTGAGACCAGCAAAGAGACCTGAGACCTTAATCACATGACTTAGGATATGGTAATTATGCTAGAGAATGAGTTACGTTCACCCAAACATTATAAATCTGTCCTGATGTAGATCTAAATGTCTGCAGTTTTTTTCTGAAGAACACACAAGCACCTCTTCACACTTATCTGCATCACTCTTATCTGCATCGTTTTTGTGTCTTTGCTAATGATTGGCTGTTGTTGTGGTAACAGGCACACAAAGATGGCGTCCTGCAGCAGCTGCTGGGCGAGGGGAGCGAGGTATACGACTATGATCTCATTGTGATTGGAGGAGGTTCTGGTGGGCTGGCCTGCTCAAAGGTGAGAAGCTCAACACAGAGGTTCATGGTTTTTCTCTGATTATCACTTTTTACCTCTCAGTCTATAATTTGTACCATGTTGTAGATGTTTTTTGTGTTTCTTTTTTTGTTTGCATTCCTCTTTGTTTCTATAACCTAACTTTGTAAGCGATGTCTTCAGCTTGTGGTAGGTGTATTGTGCTTTGTTATGCATGTTTAGTTCTGTGCCTTTAACCTATTTGTGTAAAGTGATCTTTGGTTCTTGAAAGATGCTATGTAAATAAATGTTGTTATTATTATAGATCAGAGGGTCATCTTCCTTTATCTACAACATCACATTACTCAAAGAACAACATATCAACCAGGCTGTTTGAATCCTCCAATATTTGTCCATTCTTGAGGTTATCGGAGTTGATAATGACACGTATTTGTGTAATTGTATGTGTATCTGATTGCAACATTTCCTGTTCATGCCCAAACAGGAAGCTGCTGTCTTGGGGAAGAAGGTCATGGTTCTAGATTATGTTGTTCCTACGCCAAAGGGCACGACCTGGGGTAATTCATGATTTATAAATGTGTACTCAAAAAGTGGTTGGGTTTTGCATGTACTGAAAAACTTTTTAAATGTTTTGCACTTATATGTCCTGTGACTGTGTTGATGTGTGTGTAGGTCTGGGTGGCACATGTGTGAACGTAGGCTGTATTCCTAAAAAGCTCATGCATCAGACGGCCCTGCTGGGCACAGCTATGCAGGATGCCCGCAAGTTCGGCTGGGAGTTCAGTGAAGCAGGTCAGTCATGTTCTGCTGTTGAATTTTAAAACACTTCACCACAGATTAAAACCAACCCTAAAAGAGAGAAGTCAGCCAAAATGAACAGTTTTCCTCATGTCATTCTGAACTGTGTGACTGTATGTTCTGCTGGAGCACAAAAGATGATCCTATGATGAGTTACAGCTCTGATGTCATTTCTGATCTAAAAACATTTAATGAGAGAGGAAATAAAGTCTGATCTAATACTGATTGTATTTCAGCATCAGGGCCATTAGGTAAATTACACGATTCAGTCATACCCGTCATAAATGTTTGATAGTTTCAGTTTGTAAGACTGTTGTGATAGTCTTCAGGTTTTTGTGTCTTTTCTTAAGTGACACACAACTGGGAGACGATGAAGACGGCAGTGAATAACTACATTGGCTCACTGAACTGGGGCTACAGGGTTTCCCTGAGAGACAAGAATGTCAATTATGTCAATGCCTACGCTGAGTTTGTGAACCCACACAAGATCAAGGCAAGTGTGTTCAGACCCAGCAAGAGACTAAAGCTACTGTCCTGTTTAACATGAAATAACACTCGTATAACTCATAACCAAGTCAAAGCACACTAATGTTATATGAAAGCTCATAAACTTGTCTGATATACCCTCTGCAGTCTCCAGAACAGCTTTGAGTCAATGATTCGTTTTTATTGTTTGTAAAGTTTCTCAACATGCAACATCTGCAGGTTGCAATATACTGATAATGTGCCTCATTTATTTGATATTAAATGGCAGATAGTTGCTGTTCTTGTGTCTGACTGGCTTGTAGCTGTGGTTTATTCATGATAATACAGTTATCACCTCTTTACTGGGCTGTAATTAGCATCACTACACAGCCCTCAGATGATTGGTGGATTGGTGGTGGTCCTTTTTATTGTTAATATGTCTACATGTTTTACCTGAGGTATAGCATCTGTTGATTTTACATGTAAACAAACAAACATCTGTTCTTAGTATTTTATTATGTGGTATCAGTTTCATGAAAGCAGCAAGAGTTATATATTGTGGATATAGTCATGGCTGAACGTGTTAAACCGTTGACCATGAGCAGACTCTTATTATATCACGGTCACGTTTTATTGCTCAAATAAGTTTTAATTTCAGCTGTAATTTTTGGCACAAATCCCACTTCACCCTGGTTGATGATGTTTTAACTCTTGTGCTATAACGTCTTCCTGATGCTGTGGGCGGGTCTCACTGATCTTTGATTTACTCTTGTTAGGCCACAAACAAGCGCGGTAAGGAGATGTTTTACACTGCAGCCAAGTTTGTCCTGGCGACAGGTGAGAGGCCGCGTTACCTGGGTGTCCCGGGAGATAAAGAGTTCTGCATTACCAGGTGAGCTGATAAACTCTCTCCAGAGAGCAGATTACTTAGAGCTGTGCTGCCTGTTTACACCACTGATTGATTAAAACCCTGTTCATTAATCACCAAGGAGAAAAAACCTGCTGAACATATGAGCTGATTCATTCTGTCACTGACAGTGCCTGAGTCAGTTCTGGGAAAATCTTCCAGTCCTGTTTTAACATAACAGTTTGTTTAATCACAGATCTTTTGCCCCGCCCTGTTCTTACATAAAATCACATCCTGGGTTATAAATGTTGATTGTGTAATAATCATGTAAGACATAGTAACACTTTCTATTTTGTTCTATTTCTAGTGTCTTTGTTATAGGTTACATGTACTTAACCTGAAAAACATTATTTATGCATAATTGCATGCAACAAACCCTAAACCTAACCTTAAACCATAAGTACATGGTGTTAATTGATATTACTTGGCACTTAAATGTATATTTACCCTAAAAAAGTGTAAGTGAAGACATTGTTTAAAAAACAATTACGAGCGATTCAGTCAATTGTCCAGAACAGTCTGTGGTTTCAGCGTGTTGTCTTTCCTGTTTGCCAATGTTTATGATGATTAAAGAAACTTCTAATCTTTTTTTCTGTCTTTTTAAAGTGGTATATTTTCCTCTGTGTTGTATCCTCACCTGTGGTCTCTCTCTCTTTCTCTGTTTGTCTGGTGTGGCAGTGATGACCTGTTTTCGTTGCCCTACTGTCCCGGGAGGACTTTAGTGGTGGGCGCATCTTATGTGGCTCTGGAGTGTGGTGGGTTTCTGGCTGGGTTGGGGCTGGATGTGACCATCATGGTTCGCTCCATTTTGCTGCGAGGGTTCGATCAGGACATGGCCAATCGTGCAGGAGATTACATGGAGATGCATGGGGTCAAATTCCTCAGAAAGTTTGTTCCTGTCAAGGTGTGTGTGTGCGCGTGTCGCTCTGCGTGTGTGTGCGCGTGTCGCTCTGCGTGTGTGTGCGCGTGCCGCTCTGCGCGTGTGCGCGCGCGCGTGCCGCTCTGCGCGTGTGTCGCTGTCAGTGTGTGTGTGTGTGTGTGTGTCTGTGTGTCTGTCCCCTGTGTTAAAGGTTATGTAATCTAAAAGTGTGTGCAGGTGTAAATGTCATTCTGGTGATATATGCTCTCAGTGCTTCTGTGCTTGTTCTTCAGATAGAGGAAGTGGAGGCTGGAACACCAGGCCGTCTGAAAGTGACAGCCAGATCTACAGAGGGCGATGAAATCATAGAGGGGGAATACAACACTGTAAGTGTCTTGATGAATCTTTCTGTGTCAGGGGCTCTGTCTTAAACCTGGTGCTGCTCTAGGGAAAAAATACAACATAATATATGTATATAAATGGGATATGTTTTCTATAATATATAATATAAATATATATATAAATTGTGTAGTTATGAGGTCGTTCTGGTTGATGATAACTTCTCATCCCACGTCAAAACAACCCCGCCTATTTCTGATAGTCTGGTCTCCTAGATATGAACTACTGATGCTGAATAAGATCTGAAGTTTAATGTTTAGAGTTAGTGTTTTAACTTTGAGTATTACCAGAAATAATAGTGATACTAGCCTTGACAAACAGCTGGATTTGTGTAGATCTCCAGTAACATTTCTTTAAAAATATCATTTTCAAGAGTCATGAAGTTTGTGGTTACAGTATTGCTCTTAATAGTAGAAGTAAACAGGGACGATGTTTCTGGCAGTTTAAAGGCTTAAATTTATATTGAAGCAAATGAATCATTCAGTATAAACATGTTTGTTAATTGATCTCTCTCTCTCAGGTATTGATTGCAGTCGGCCGTGATGCCTGCACAGACAAGATTGGTCTGGATAAAGCTGGAGTTAAAGTCAACTCAAAGTATGTCCACACCTCCTGTCTCCTGTCTTTGATCTTTCACCTGTTGAATTCTTTGTCAGTCATCAGTTCTCATAGTCTCTTGACCTCATTTCAAGTGTGTTAATTACATATACATTGGCTGTTAAATTATAAAGTGTTAAAACTGAACTCAAGTTTGGATCAATCAGTTGAACCCAGTGTGGAAACAGTGTGAACATATTAGACTGTTAGTGTCATTTCACTGTGTGCTGGGACAGGAAGGCTTTTAATAAACCAGGTTGAGCTCCAGTGTGTTTCTGTGCTTCGCCCAGGAACGGCAAGATTTCGGTCAGCGACGAGGAGCAGACGAATGTTCCTCACATATATGCCATTGGTGACATTCTGGAGGGAAAGTGGGAGCTGACGCCTGTGGCCATACAGGCGGGAAAACTCCTGGCCCGCAGACTCTATGCTGGATCTTCTCTGAAGGTCAGACATGGACATACAGTTGTCAGAAACGTCAGGAACAATCTCCACTTCCTGTTTTAAAATAACTTCCTTTCCTGTGTTGCTGTGGATCACAGTGTGACTATGTGAACGTGCCGACCACAGTCTTCACTCCGATGGAGTATGGCAGCTGTGGTCTCGCTGAGGATAAAGCCGTGGAGATCTATGGCCAGGAGAACATGGAGGTACGTCAGCACACTGCTGGAAATATTAATAGTGCTGCTGATGAGGCTGTTTAATGATCAGAGCTGTAATGATGTGTGTGTGATCAGATCTGTAATGATGTGTGTGTGTGTGTGTGTGTGATCAGATCTGTAACGGTGTGTGTGTGATCAGATCTGTAACGATGTGTGTGTGATCAGATCTGTAACGATGTGTGTGTGATCAGATCTGTAACGATGTGTGTGTGATCAGATCTGTAACGATGTGTGTGTGATCAGATCTGTAACGATGTGTGTGTGATCAGAGCTGTAACAATGTGTGTGTGATCAGTTCTGTAATGATGTGTGTGTGTGTGTGTGTGTGTGTGTGTGTGTGTGTGATCAGAGCTGTAACAATGTGTGTGTGATCAGATCTGTAACGGTGTGTGTGTGTGATCAGATCTGTAACGGTGTGTGTGTGATCAGATCTGTAACGGTGTGTGTGTGATCAGATCTGTAACGATGTGTGTGTGTGTGATCAGATCTGTAACGATGTGTGTGTGTGATCAGAGCTGTAACGATGTGTGTGTGTGATCAGAGCTGTAACGATGTGTGTGTGTGATCAGAGCTGTAACGATGTGTGTGTGTGTGTGTGTGATCAGAGCTGTAACGATGTGTGTGTGTGTGTGTGTGATCAGAGCTGTAACGATGTGTGTGTGTGTGTGTGATCAGAGCTGTAACGATGTGTGTGTGTGTGTGTGATCAGAGCTGTAACGATGTATGTGTGTGTGTGTGTGATCAGAGCTGTAACGATGTATGTGTGTGTGTGTGTGATCAGAGCTGTAACGATGTGTGTGTGTGTGTGTGTGTGATCAGAGCTGTAACGATGTGTGTGTGTGGGGTGTATGTGTCTGTGTGTGATCAGAGCTGTAGTGTGTGTGTGATCAGAGCTGTAATGATGTGTGTGAGTGTGTCTGTGTGTGATCAGAGCTGTAATGATGTGTGTGTCTGTGTGTGATCAGAGCTGTAATGAGTGTGTGTGTGTGTGTGTGTGTGTGTGTGATCAGAGCTGTAATGTGTGTGTGTGTGTGTGTGTGTGTGTGTGGTGGTGACAAGCTGTAATGTGTGTGTGTGTGTGTGTGTGTGTGTGTGATCAGAGCTGTAATGATGTGTGTGTGTGTGTGTGATCAGAGCTGTAATGATGTGTGTGTGTGTGTGTGTGATCAGAGCTGGAATGATGTGTGTGATCAGAGCTGTAAGGATGTGTGTGGGGTGTGTGTGATCACTGTAATGTGTGTGTGTGGTTTGTGTGATCAGAGCTGTAATGGGTGTGTGTGTGTGTGTGTGTGTGTGATCAGAGCTGTAATGAGTGTGTGTGTGTGTGTGTGTGTGTGTGATCAGAGCTGTAATGTGTGTGTGTGTGTGTGTGTGTGTGTGATCAGAGCTGTAATGATGTGTGTGTGTGTGATCAGAGCTGTAATGATGTGTGTGTGTGTGATCAGAGCTGTAATGATGTGTGTGTGTGTGATCAGAGCTGTAATGATGTGTGTGTGTGTGATCAGAGCTGTAATGATGTGTGTGTGTGTGTGTGTGTGTGTGATCAGAGCTGTAATGGTGTGTGTGTGTGATCAGAGCTGTAATGATGTGTGGGTCTATGTGAATGTGTGTTTGTGTCTGTAGGTCTATCACAGTTTGTTTTGGCCTCTGGAGTTCACAGTTCCTGGCCGGGACAACAACAGGTGCTACGCCAAGATCATCTGCAATAAGCTTGACAACGTAAGATAACATATGTTCTCAGTTTATATATACACATCAGACTGGAGATTACTTCATGGAATTTTAATTTATTTAGTGACCATTTCTTATGACTTAATAACCGTGTATAGACAAACTAATTTTTAAATGACATTGTTTAATGTGTTTGCATTTATAGCTTTGTTGTTTTCCTCACCTTGTAAGTCACTTTGGATAAAAGCGTCTGCTAAATGCCTAAATGTAAATCTGTCTTAGGTGACACTTATTAGGTGACATTTTGTAAAACTGTTAATATTATATATTTCTTGAACTCTAGCTGTCTAATCTGTGACTGTGTTGTGGGACATCTTAACGCTGATGTTTACATTTGTTACACCATCACAAGCAAACTGTTAATATTATCACTCTCGCTGGAATATGATTTCATTTGTTTGTATGACTTGTAGGTAACAGTCACAGTAAATTACTGTAAATGTGCCAGATTATCTTAATGTGCATTAAATATTACTCATAACTAAGTATTTACCTGTGTCATCCAGACAGATTACACTTAAAGGGGTAGTTCACAAAAAAATGAAAATTGTGTCATTAATTACTCACCCTCATATCGTTCAGAAAGCTCTCAAATTTAATAAAAAATATCTTTGTGTTCTATTTGTGTTCCAAAGATAAACGAAGGCGTTATGAGTGTGAAACAATATAAGGGTAATTAAAGACAGAATATTCATTTTTACTATCCCTTTAAACACAAACAGTCAGCAAAGAGATTTTTGTCAGTTTGCCTGTTTTCAGACTGCATGTGAATGTGTGTCTGGGGTTCTGTGGCTCTGTCCTCATTGTGTTGGATAAATAAAGTGTTTCACACAGAGGCTGTGTTAGGTGTGAGCTCTGCACACACACGCAGTCATTGAGATTTTGATCTACAGACCTTCTGCATCTGTTTTTAACTCCTGTTGTCTGTCTGCAGGAGCGTGTGATTGGCTTTCATTATCTGGGTCCTAATGCTGGTGAGGTCACGCAGGGCTTTGGAGCAGCTATGAAGTGTGGAATTACCAAAGATCAGCTGGACAACACCATCGGCATTCACCCCACCTGTGCTGAGGTGTGTTTGCTCTGACAACCTCCAGACAATATTCACTGACCAACAGTATTTATAGAAACATCAGAAATGAAAACTGACATTTTCTCTGATCTGTGTCTTTAAAGTAAGAGGATGTTTACAAGACCATAATTCTAAGTTCTAAAAGCAGAAAAGTCCTTTTATATTACCATGTACAGATGATAATGTTAAGATCACTGTTGGCTAAATATTTATCTTGCATGCAGATGACATCACAGTTTTCACAAATTCATGCATTTGCAGTTTACGCAGAGATGAGAACAGTATCATTTTCTAAGTGTTCATGTTCTATCAAGAACATGCACTTTAAAACCTGTTTTCAAAAGTTTCTTTTCAGGCCCCAAAACGCTGTTGTGTAAATGAACAGCCAAAGCACAAAAATGTTTTGAGCTGAAAACAGTGTCGTGTAAACAGCCTCTGAGAATGACGTGAAGTGTCAGAAATATTACAGGCCATGACGATTTCTCACCTGTGTGTTTCTCTAGATCTTCACCACCATGGAAGTGACCAAACAATCAGGTGGTGACATCACTCAGGCGGGATGCTGAGGTTAGACCCTGCTGGTTTAACAGGCTGTCAGATACTAGTTAGAACTGGTGATTGTCTCTCTCCTCTCAGCATATGAATATTCAGGTATCTGTCTAGTAATCTCATCAAGGTCATCACACAGACAGTTGATCTGTCACTCGTGATGCTCTGCTTCAGAAGAGGTTAAATTATTGAGATGTGATAGCCTTTCAGAGGCGGAGCTTCACTTGCTGTAGAGACCAGTGAAGAGGTGAGGAGATAATGATTGACAGCCTGTTAGACAGCGGGGTTACTCTGCTCAGATTCAAAGTCAGAAGTGCACCAGTGTGTCTATGATTTATGCTCTTCTTTCACGTGTACAGGGTTATATGCACATACCCGAACACATCTGGTGCTCTGTGATGTCTTGGTCCGTAACCCACAGTCAGTGGTGGGCTGAGACTGATGTTTTTCTGTACTTTGACTTTAAATGCATATTTACATAAACGCATGAGCTCTGCGCTGCTCTAGACAGCCGCATGACTCTGCCGAGGCCATCAGACACACAACGGCTGCATTATCTGGATTTCTTTTCTTTCTTTGGTTGTAGAAATCTATTTTTCTATATTTGGTAAGTTACATCACATTTGTTTGCCATCAGTTGTTCAACAGCATCACCATTCCACCCGTGGATTGTAGGAAACAGGATTTTATTTCCGTTTCGTTCTTTTACAGTTTCGTGCTTGAGTAACTCGAAGGAAAGATCTGATTGCAAAGCAATGCTGCATGTTTCTCACTGAAGTCTTTAAACTTATAGTCTCTCTGAAATTTGTTCAGACATGCAGATTTCACTTGTAGTTTATGTCTATCAAAGCGCTTAAAACAACTGAAAAAATCTGTCCATATTTTTGTATCTGTTTTTCCATCACTGGATTAAATGTTCTGTTCAAATATAAATGCATGTTTATTACATATATATTAATTTGTTTGTCTTCTGGATTATGTGTCTCAAGTCTTTTGCTTTAGAAATTTGAAGTATTTAAGGGTCAGAGTTCATAAACCTGCTGAATGTACAAACATTTCCAACATCATAAACTTTAATAAACTATGTACTCAAATCTGTTTTTGAAGTTAATGTCTTTTTTTAAATGAGTATTAAGATGTAAGTTCTGTCTTTACCAATGGCAGGAGTCGGTGGAATAATGTTGCTTAAACGAGGGAAGATGAGACAGGGAGTTTGACATCTGTTTGAAATAAACTGCGTCATTTCTGCTGTTCATTAGATCATTAAGAGATCAGAGCTCAGTTTTCTCTATATTAAGGATTCTCATGTACTTCAGACAGGTGACTGATTTATAAATACCCCGTCCTCCACTTCATCTGTTTAATTACAGTGTATGAATATTCACACACATGCCGGTTTATAAAACACTTCATTCAGTTTCTGGACAGTAACAAAGCGATGCACACCTGTTCCTGTGAAGTGCAGCCGTATTTATCAGAGACAAAGAACATGAGAGAGCCTAAAACATGAGCATGACATTTTCATCTGTGTTCACTCAGAGAGTTAATAACCACACGCCTATAGATCAAACAGACTGTGTGTGTCTCTGTATGTGT